>OX457040.1:66023360-66055860 GCA_949752735.1 Lumbricus terrestris | reverse complement strand
TATGGTTTTTCAGTTACAGTTTCAGTTACAGTTATCAATTTTTTTATTTTTCAGTTACAGTTTCAGTTACAGTTAACTGCAATGAGATTTTTCAGTTTCAGTTACAGTTATTTCTTATTTTTCAGTTACAGTTTCAGTTACAGTTATTACGTGTATATTCAAACGTCACAACTACTAAAACACTGATCACAGTCACACATATTGCGCAAAGTTCCCAGAAAGTTGAATAGGAGATCAATCTGATTTTACATATTGTCGGTTGACTTTAAGGAACAGGTTTACACTTAATCTGTTTCGCTTTCTTGCACACAAGTCCCCACAAACTGAGAAGACGCGCTCAACGTATGCTTGTGAAACAGGCGCGGATACGAAGTCTTCTGCAATGAGGGCCAGAGATGGATAGGAGCTCTGTCACATATGTTAACAAACCAAGTCTAAAAAACTGATGACTTTTGTAGTCATCCGTGCGAAATCTTTAAAAAGGTGTTAAATTTTTCCTCTAAAAAGAGCGATGACCTTTTGTAGTCATTCCTGAGAAATCTTAAAAAAGGTGTTTAATTTTTCGTCTAAAAAGAGTGTTGACTTTTTAGTCTTCCGTGCGAAATTTTCCCAAAAAGTTTTCAATTTAGCATCCCAAAAAACTGATGACTTTTTGTAGTCATCCGTGCGAAATCTTAAAAAAGGTGTTTCTTTTTTCGTCTAAAAAGAGCGATGACTTTTTATTCTTCCGTGCGAAATTTTAAAAAAAGGCGTTCAATTTCGCTTCCCAAAAACTGATGACTTTTTAAGACTAGAATAAATAAAATACTTCCCACTACTGAATGAAATATAGTAAGTTATAAATAAAAACAAGGAGTAAACATGTGTTATCATTCACCGCATTTTCTTGCACATAAAGACTAAACTCAAAACTTAACATGTTTCGCCCTGAAATTTTTTTGGCATCTGCAAAAAATAAATTACATCCCAAACACTGTTGTTAGTGTTAACTTAATTTGTAATTAATAATTAGTTGTACTTAGTTATAATTGTGTTTATTGGTGTTAATGTTTTTACAATTTACCACGAATATATACACGAATAACATACATTGCATGCCATAAATCATAGTTGGATACTGTTGAAAGATTGTTTCATTTCGTTGCTTTATATAAAGACAATGCAATTGCGTGAGAGACTTAGATTAGATTTTAATTACATTTGTACATTATTTTTATTATAGATTTTAATTACATTTATACATTAATTCTCCTGTGCATGACTGACACCCTGAAATTTTTTTGGGGGCCACCACGGATGGGGAGCCACGTCCCATGGTGATTTGAAATGGGGGGGCCATGGCCGGATTGGCCCCCCTGGATCCGCCCCTGCATGCGAATAAGAAATAGAAGAAACCAACATAAAACAAAGCATGGATTCAACCATCAATTTCTACGGAATGAAAAAGTTAGAACGGAACAAAAGATTACGAGGTAAAGAATATGAAAATTTTACTGAAATACATCGATTTACAGAGTCTTCAAGGGAGAAAAGCACTCAAATGAATTGTGACGTTGCATGGTTCGCTAAAAATGTATGTATTATAAATTATTATACATGCATTTTGATCATAATAATGTCATTAATATATCGTACATGAGTTTCATGTCTAAAAATTCGTGTTGTTCGGCAGTGGCGGCGCTAGGGGAGAGGGCTAGGGGGGCTAAGCATCCCCATCAGAGGCTAAGCCCCCTCTAAAAAAGGCCATCCGGGTTTTTTACATGCAAAACTGAAATATCTCCAAGGTCGCCAGAAATTTTGGTGGATGAAAAATGAAAATGGAAAATTTCCTTCGGGAGGCTTCAGCTCCCCCCCCCAAAACCCCCTGAAATCCTGGCGCCGCCACTGTTGTTCGGTTATTTTTCAGCATGGTGTTTTTTGGGGGGAATAATTATTGTCCGTGTGTAATTGTCCGAGAGTGATTGTCTAGGGGTTATTGTCCGGAAGGTAAGTAATTGTATTGTTATACCGAGTGTGGTAATTCAGCCGTCAATTCGGTCCATTGTCAAAGACGCGATGGCTATTTAATTCCACAGTAACGGTGAGAATGCTCAAAATAGATGCACACCTTTCTATAGCTGGACATGAACCCATAAGTCAAATCATTTGGCAGGCTATTTTAGTCCCTGCTACCCGCCAGCTCTTCCCAATTAGCATTCGATGTAATAGTCCACGCAATTTGCAGTTTCACCTGGGCAAAATTGGATCAGAAGCCTTTTCAACGGTTTTCTTATCAGAATTTGTTGCTGAATAACATATCCAAAATCCGTCAAAATCCGACCACGGGTACACCCCCAAAATTGGGTTCAAAATATGATGGCTTTGCGTGCATTTTTGAATTGAATATCGGGCTGCTAGTACAGCGGAGTGGATAAAAAATTGTTCACTTTGTGATACAAGCATGATACTTGGTACATTCTACGAACATGTCATGAGAAAAAAATTTCGCTATAGAGCCATCATATATTTGACCCTGGCCTCAATGGGGCCATGATCCATGATCTGCAATTTGCACACCAAAAAGACGCAATCATCGAGTTTTCGTATTAATTAAGTTAAGTATAGTCACATTTCATGCTAGTGCAAAAAGATGCAAATAGGCTCCATAATTCTCTTGTTCCTTGATCCTCTATGCAAATAGGCTACATTCATTCATTCATTCATTCCGAGTGTTCACAAAGCGCCTCTTCAAGCAGATCTAGAAGAGCTAACCAGCCGAAGTGATGTTACATGTAAGTGTCATAAAAAGAAGAAATTTTCATCAATTAGCAAATTAAGCCACATTGAGTCGGAAACAGTCATCAGTGGCGATCCTCGCAGACACGTAGAATCATCCAAACGGAATCCCGTCGACAGCCTTTTGAGATGGTGTGAATGTTCAGAGTATCTGGCACAGGTTGCGTCAATAGCGTAGAGCGGCGACAGGTGACAGGACTCGCAAACGCGAAAACGCTGACGAAACTGAAGCCCCTCGCTGGTTGAAGATGATGCGCGTCCGGCCAATCGTCGTGGCGCATGTGGTCCCCTGGAGATCGTGGGCCCGTGTGCTTCGCACACATTGCACAATGCACATGGTAGCTACGCCGCTGAGTATTATACATATTTTTAGTACCATAAAATTTCCTAACAAAGCAGATTCGAAGTAGCATGTCTGACTTATAATTAGTAATGTTAAAGCATTCTAATGGTGTCCAAATATACGTTGAATTTAACTGATAAGTACCAACAAATATAATGGCAATCAAAGTGGACTTTGATAAGTCGCAACCTGTTAGCCAATCAGAGATCGTCTTTTCCGATGATGCGTCACATGTGATGCATTTTGCCGCCCATCCGGGTACTTAGCGGTTGTGTTGATTAAATTAATTGACTATCGCTACTACAGACGACATAAAAAACAAACGGGACTGTCCGATATATCCTGAAAAAGTGTCGGATGTTACAGTAGCCAACTACATAGTCTAGGTCATCGGCTTAGTGCTACGTGAGTAATAATTGTCCGGATTGAACACGTCAAAACTCTTTTCCCTTATAAATCAGCTGAACCTGGTGTTAATATGAACAGAAGATCCAGACATTGCGCCCTCATGAATTTCTAATTTATATAGCAACTTCCCAAAGTAATAAAGGTGTCCCAGAACACGTCCTCAGTGATGGGCTAATTATTGTATTGTACTGTATCCATAAATTTATATAGCGCCTCTCACAAAATGACTATTCAGAGGCACTCTCAACACGTAAAACTCCGGATGAAAATGAGTGCTTTCGAATAATGAGAGACTTATAACAGGGTAGCCAGGTCGTCGCGAAAAGCGCGAATTGGGCGACTTTTGAAAGTGCTCGCGACTGAAAATTTCGTCCTCGCGACCTCGCGCTTTTTGGGCGACTTTTGAATTGTCTCGCGGTCGCCACGGCGACATTTTGAAATCTTATAAAATTTACCACTGTTACAGATTAAAATTACCGTGACTAGTTGTGCGTGGCGTTGTCTACCTAATAATAAAGCATTAGTAATCTAAGGAGCACGAACTAATTTACCGAAAGCACCAAATTGCTTGTCATCTAAATTTTTTACGTCAATGTTTTTATCATGTATCTTCCGACTGGCGCGTTTCTATTAAGCTCCAAGAAATTTGCCGCCAATAATTGGCGTCAAATTTCTTCTTTCATGCACGAGGTACACGGGCACCTGGCCTATTTTGGAGAAGTACTATAGATGATATTTCTCTAACTCACATTATGGGAGGGGGTCCGTAGCTTAGTTGAGCTCAGTTGGTCGATAAACTGAGTAGTCATCGCGGCCCGGGTTCAAGCCTCGCTCAGGGCAAAAATTTATTGAATTTTCTGTTAGCTGCCAGTTGCGCTTTGCTGTTGCGTTGTTTGACTCAGGATCTGCTGAAATTAAGATCGCCCCTCTCCTGGTTTGGCCGAATCAGGAGCGTTCCAGCACTTAGGCCATTAGTGTTAAGCTACCGAGCCTGTTGTAGCCGACCTGAGTGTCGTGCGAAGCTGGCCGTATTTCGTATAACTTGTACCTGTAATCGATCTACGGTCTGTCAGATTTGATCAAGGCCATAGCTAGGGGGGGGGTGTTTTGGGTGTTTGAACACCTCCCGAAATGGAAAATGTGAAAAAAGTAATGCATTTATGAGCACATGATGCAAAGTGCATGAAATAAAGCCATGAAAAAACCAACCGAAATGAAAAATGGTAAAAAATAATTAACTAATTGGCCATAGTTTTCTAAAATTTTGGGAAATTGAACACCATTGTTTGAAGATTTCGAACGGATGACTAAAAAAGTCATCTGTTTTTTAGAAGGAAAATTAAACACCTTTTTTGAAGATTTCGGACGAATGGCTAAAAAAAGTCATTAGTGTTTTAGAAAGGATATTGAACACATTTTTTAAAGATTTCGGGCGGATGGCTATAAAAGATATTAGTGTTTTAGAACGGAAATTGAACACCTTTTTTGAAGATTTTCGATGGACGACAAAAGTCATCATTTATTTGAGATAGGAAATTGAACACCCTTTTTTAAAGATTTCGTACGGATGGCTAAGAGAAGAAGTTATAATTTTTTTAAACTCCTCCACTGGTTGCACTCTGCCAGTGCCAGCCCCAGACACCTTTTTAAAATTTTGGACTGATGACAAAAAGTCATCGGTGCTTTGAGACACCTTTTTTGAAGATTTCGGAAGGATTACTTAAAAAAAGGTTATCATGTTTTCGGTAACTGAAGTTGTTAAACACCCGCCGAAAAAAATCCTGGCTACGGCCTTGGATTTAATGTCAATAAACGAATATTATTATTATATTATGGGAAAGTGCGTGAAATACGTTAAATTATACAACAAGAATTGGAACGACTCCCAGATTGTGAAGGTAGTTCGATCACTCTCAATTCACTGCAATAGCCTACATAGACCTAACCATTATATACAATGTCATGTACGATTCATTTATGGTTTGTAAACCAATTTAGCCGCAACTAGAAATTGCAATGAAATTCATTAATGATTGCAAAAATAGTTAATGTGTAACAGACTCCCGGAAAAGACTCATGGCGCTATTAAATCATTAGTGACGTGTTTATTTCGACATAATGACTGTCCAGTGTCCAGTGATCCCTCCGGCGAGGACAAAGCGTTTTTGTAAGGCATGTAGACAAGCTCGATAATCTCGCGATTTTCGCGACTTTTTTCGTGATTATCTCGCGATTTTCGCGACTTTTTTTCGAGATCTCGCGACAATTTTTTTTTCTAAAATCTGGCAACCCTGACTTATAATAAAGATAAACTAGTCACTAGTTTTGATCGTACTGCGTTAGGAACGCCATTCGAAATGGATGGACCAACCGCAGCAAACGCTGTTGGACAAAAGCAATCCCAGTTTTGTACTTTAGAGTACCAAAGCGATTATTGATTTAGCGACAATTACAAATATATTAATTCCGTAGTCAAGCATTTCAAGGTGTCTATTTAGCAAATAAATTACCAATGTTACAGTTGAGCATCTTACAATTGCATATTGGGCACAAATGGCCACAAAATGTAAAAAAAACGGGAATGTGAAAAACATCGTTTTATTTAGAAAAAGCGAAAAAGCACAAAAAACGATAATGGAAACTGATTGAAGACGAACGACAAAAACTTATAATGGAAATCGACTCTCGCACAGCAAGCATAATAATTATTATCTTTTGCTATCGGTGAGTTGGTACAATTCATTAAGTTAAAAGCCCGACCGCTGCCGAAGGAAGAGTTGTCTGACGAATCAGGAGGTCCATTCATCAAAGGTAGCCGAACATCATTTCTTTCACAGTTGATTCCTCATTTAATTACAGCTTTAAAAGTCAAACTCTAAATTTCTAACTATAATTATTAGAAGAGAATTCAATTTTGTTAGGGCATACAGTGTGGTCTCGGTTGGTCTTCCTCAAGATTCTGTCATTTGAACTCTTTTCTACGTCAATTTTACCTCTGGTCTTGACATTCTCTTTTCGGAACACGGTGCCAACTTTATGGAAATGTTATACAGGCGTGCGTGCGTGCATGCAATGTCTTTCATCCAATGCTGGTTTCACAGTCAAGGTCATGGCCCGCGCATTGATTACCCTGAATGCACAGATGGCATCAAATGATCTGAGTCTTCAGCAGTGCTAGAACCTATTCTGGTGGCGCGGCTCAACTAAATCTCCAAGCTTCACTTTTTCTCAATTTGTCCTTGTTCTCCTATTGGACCCGGATCTTATTTTGCACCTCAACTCAATTAAGTCGCCTAAGTCGCTTTTGCTTTTATCAAATACTATCTACTGTAAAAAGTCTGTCGACGACAAACAGAAACATTACCAGCAGGGGAAAAAACTTATAGCATCTAAACAACCCCATCAAAAGGTGTTTTAACGGTTTGTCACAATCTCACTTATATTCAATTGTAACACCATAGCAACCTTATAATCAAGTTAGCGTTTAAATTGCGTAAAATAGGTTGCCAAAAACCCTGCACTAGCATCAGCGAAAACTGTTGGCTTATTCTCTCAGAATTAGTTCTCTACACTCTCGTCGGGTGGATTATACAGCGTTTCCGTGGATGGCCATCGCATTTAACTCCATCTCATAGCAGGTATATACAGGGGGGGCCAACAAAAGACCCCCCCTCTAGTTTTTTGCCAATATCCTGGCCAGAAGTAAGAATTTTGAAATGAAATTTTACAGGCTTAAAACAATTCATATTTACACATGATGACCAGATTTCATAACAATATTTCAAACACAACAAAAGTTACACCACTTTTAGTGAGGCCACTCCCCAGTTTTTTGACAATTCAAAATCGAAACGCCAAAAAATTTATGTTTTTTGCCAATATCATGGCCATAAGTGAGAATTTCGAACTGAAATTTTACAGGCTCAAGAACAATTCATATTTACACAAGATGGTCAGATTTCATCAAAATATTTCAAACAGAACAAAAGTTATACAACTTTTAGTGAGGCCACCCACCATTTTTTGACGATTCAAAATTTGATTGTCATCTTGCTAAGTGACTTCTCAGTGACGCACAGCTACGCTGGTACCCTGTTTATTTTTTAAATAGTAATAATGATGATCATCTGGCATTATCAAGTCTATCTGATACCAAATTATTTGAGATGAGAACAAAATCGTGTTTTTGCTACTTTTTTTTGCGTTTCGTTTTTGAATCGTCAAAAAACGGTGGGTGGCATAAAAGTGGCATAACTTTTGTTCTGCTTGAAACATTTTTATGGAATCTAACCACCTAGCGCAGATATGAATTGTCTTTAAGCCTGTAAAATTTCATTTCGATATTCTTACTTTTGGCCAAGATATTGGCCAGAATAATTACCAATTAGGTTGTTGTTTTGTTACTTTTTGTTGCGTCGCGTTTTTGAATCGTCAAAAGACGGTGGGTGGCTTCACTAAAAGTGGTATAACTTTTGTTCTGTTTGAAATATGTTATTGAAATCTGGTCATCATATGTAAATTGTCTCTAAGCCTGTAAAATTTCATTTCGAAATTCTTGCGTCTGGCCAAGATAATTGGTTTTTTTGGGGGCAAAAAACCTAGAGGGGGTCTTTTTGGCCCACCCTGTGTACATGTATGACAGTCAAAAGGTGTACAAGTTGCTGATTTCAATCAATCATTTTGGCAGAAATTGTTTTGAGTCAAATAAGACTAACAATACTGATTCATTGGTTTCAAATAATAACGCAACTAGACATCGTCGTTAATTCATTTCAGAGAATTATATTGCGCTTCAGCAAGACCAGCTACTCAGAAGCGCTCCTGACCCAAACCGGCTTTAGAAATCAGTCATAAGAGGTGAATAGAACGTAGTCTTAAGGCTCTAATAGGCATCAGACGTAGACCAGTGACAGAAAGGCATGCCGCTGCTTTTTTTTACAGAAGTACGCGCGGGGGACAAAAAACTCAGCCTGCTTCGAATAGCGGAGAGAGCCACGGCTCTGGACGCTTATGGTGGAGCAGCAGAGTTCCTGCAAATAGACATGCTGGTCCACACCCGCGAGATAGCAAAAAAAAACAAGAAACAGATCGAAAAATGATACTCTGTGTGAAAAAGAGCAAATTAATGCATTGTCCGAATTATACCACCTCGCGAGATGTTCTTATAAGAGAGCCGTATATTGAATACTTTACAACCTTTTAAGGCAAAATTGAGCCAATAAACAAAAATAGCTTAGGTCTAACAATGCGCGTGGAACCACACTTTTTATACAAAATATTATATTTTTTTATTAATGTAATAATTCTTTTGAAAGTTACATTTATCCATAATTGTTTCCATTATCCGTAAAATTAAATCACACTTTAATTTCAGAATTATATCATGCTTGCATGTTTTAGGACTTCCAGAGAGTTCGTAATCTCATGTCAAATAATTTTATTCATTCATTCATTCATTCATTCATTCGTTCATTCATTCGTTTCACGTTTTTATAGCGCCTCTTCAACATTCACACTCACAATCACTCCCAGCCCAACCACGACAATATAGAGTTCCGCTTCCTGTGGAACCAGTACCATGTCCTAGATTAAGGAGAGGGGTCTAGTCATAAGCAAAATGTTGTCGAACAACTAACTATTTTCGCATGGCGAGAGCTATGCCCATTAGATCAACAATACGGCGTTTAGTAAATCTTATTCCATGGAAGACGGGGAAGGAATGTCTCCTGCAATGTTTCCTGTTTTGGTTAATATCAACTTCACCAGTCTGTTCAGTTAGTATGGTTAAGTTGTTTGATGTTAATTAAGGTTACCGCATAACTTGTACATGTAGAGTGCAGTGCGTCTGCAGGCGCTTTATTAGATAAATATTATTATTATTATTATTATTATTATTATTATTATTATTATTATTATTATTATTATTAAATTGTTATCATAATTATATGATCGCCACATTTTGACCGAAGGTTCCCTGATTACGCGGAATTTTGGCTCATAAACAGTGAGTCGTAAGCATTAAAATAATCTGTTGTTGGACACCTTTAAAACAATGATAGCAAATGTTACATGAAGGTGAACGTAAAGTGGGAATTGAGTGCTAAAGCTCCGCACAACCGTTAAATGCCATCTGAATCCCGAATCCCTACCTCCAAAGCAGAGAGACTACTCATCACGTTCTCGTAACATTCGTTTGTGGATTGCAACGAGTTGTTGAATGGGACCTTAAAATTTAAGGTCCCATTCAACAAATCCCAGCAATCCACAAAAGAATGTTACGAGAATAGACTAGCGGTAGGGGAATTTAGCGTATTAAACTCGCGATTACCAATATCAGTAATTTCTTCATTATGATGATTTATATAGCGCCTTTTCAAGGTTTCGTACACAGGAGCGCTATCAATCCAACCTCGGTCGAATAGGACCGTCTTAAGAACGAGAGGAAAAAGAGATTGACAGACTGATAGGCATTGTATGAAAGAGAATTGCCTTGTTTAATTAAGTTTTAAAACGGCTATTTGCACACCTTTGAAACACTTCTACCAAACGATATAATTTTCACAAGTCACGATGCTCTGACGAGTTAATTTCCGTTACCAAATGCGTAAATTGGACTTAAATGAACCGAAATACATAAATCAATATTTTCTGGCCGAACCGAATCTAAACTAAACGCATTGAAGCACACAACGCGCCTGATAATTACCGTGCACTAATATCGGGCCTACATAACTAAACACAAACCATTTTAGAAATCTTACTGTTCTTATTGTGAAAAATTAAATTACTTTTGTTAACACCACGATTCATGATTGGGTCACAATACTGGGAGTACATGAGTTAGAAAGCGAACAGCGCTTGTTTTTTCGCATGCATTTTTGTCTTGACTTGGTGTTTGAAAACTGGATTATGCTTAATTCATATTGCCAGCTGTATGGATGGATCCAGATTTAACCAAGGCCTATGACAACAGAGGCCGTTTCCCTGGACAAAAAATTTGTTTGGCATATTGCAGCACTTTTTAGCTGTATCACTTAGTCGATTTCTACATGTTTGCTTCCGTTGAAGTATAAAAAGGTGTTTCGTCCAATTTTTTTATGTGGCAAATGAAAAACGCTAGCTGTACGTTTCGCGTGCAGTTAATGATGACAGTCATTAACTAGTCCATTCCAGACAACGATCAGTGAAAGTTCGATAGAATTCTGCTTCATAAGAGTTATGTAAATTAGAAGTTCGCATGAGTCTGGAAAGGATTATTTACTAAATTCAACAAATGAGGTCTAGAATCCCAGCCTAAGTGGCAGCTATTCAATATTGGTAAATTTTCACACCAACGAATTGAAGTAATTATATATTTGTTACTACTGCTGTACCATAATCTCACTTTGCGATAGACTTTTTACACTGTTGCGTGTGACAGTGCTCCGGTTAATTTCGTCGATAAAACAATAAGTAAAAAAATTTAATGGCTGCGTGCTTGTTCGGATTAACAAATAAGTCATACGTATGTCTGAACAGTTATGGCTATCTAAAGTAACTGGATAGCTAATGGACATTGAACGTTCAGACTAAAGCTCAATGGATGACGGAAAAACACAAAGAACGTCTGACGGTAGTTTCTAACTTTCAGTGCATTTTTCAATAGTTGCTTCAGCATATTTTGTTATCACTCATCGGTCAAAACATCCAGGGATATTTTTGAATATTGGATTTTTACCATAGATTAAACTGCCGAAGTGCCAGACTCAGCTTAGACAGCAGATGAGGGTATGGCCTGTTATCGGCTTTAAGGTTTCTAAAATTATTAAACGTCGAACGAAACTTACAAACATATAAAATTTAAATAAGATTTAACGGTGTCTAAATGCGCGGTTTCAAATTAATTGAGCAACGCTCATCATCTATGTTTGACACAACGGTGTTGGGGTGCAGTGAACAATCCGTTTTGTTCCAAATTTACTTGCACACTCGCAATGTCACTAGTTCACAATATGACTTACATGCATGTATTACAATAACTCTGCATACCGTGTTATACGCTTCATGAAGCGAATTATTCCTAATAAACCTCGAAAAGCAACCCGGATCGTATTTGTCAACGGATTAGATTTCGCACGTATGTCGTGCGAGATTGTATCCGACAACGAAGTGGACGTGGCCGGATATTTTCTGTTGCCCGAATAACATCTCTAATGACACCGGCAGCTGTCATATGCTAATAGCGTTAAAAAATGTTCTAAGTTTATTCAGTTACAAGAAAACGTAAAACTGTCTGTTCAATGTGGATCCATTTTGATTTGTGTGCCTTAATAATTTAGTGTGTGATCCGACTCTTCTTTTTATAAGACAAATCCGGAAAGTTTTTTTAGCATTTAACAATGACTGTGCTTTTCACAAACTCTACTGCAGACTATAATTTGGGATCACATTCCTTTTGAAATTCGTGGCATAATTCTTCTAGGAAATTCACCTGCATCTTTTCGCTGCTTGAAGACATTTCTCTTTTCATGGGCCTGTCACGCTGAGAGCACTTCTGAATAGCTCTGCTGCGAGAAGCGCTTTACAAATGCTTTATTAGATTAGAACAAATTCAACAGATTAGATTTGAGAAAACTAATATAATGTCTAAATTTCCAGGGGCATGTAACTCCAACCCCTGTTCGGCGCTTCGCGCTTCGTCGATCTCCTTCGGCGGTTCGTTCACCCCCCCCTCCCCCACCTAGAGCCAGGACGAAGTCTCCCCCTATGCCTAGATAACACCTCAAAAGAGTTTATTTTTTATCATCAGCAGTCCGTAATTTGTATGAAGCAATAGAGAATAATTACATTATTATTTTATGAATGTGTGGATCTAGAGTTAAGATACATCTCAGGGCAAAAAAATAATTCTTTGGATGACGACAGAAATTATTTTGGAAGATTTCCTTCGGTTCAACTGGCATATTGAAAAAAATGATCGCGTATATAATAATACTATTCAGTCGTATATATGCTTTTGCGGTACTCTATTTAGACACCACTAAAACAAAATTAAATATTCAATATAAATTTTCGCACGGTTACTTTACTGCTTCCTTGGCTACCGGTATTTCTTCCACATTGGGAATTTCAGGCAACACGTTTAATTGGGTTGAAAACTTTCTTTCTAATAAAACATTCACAGTTTGAGCACGTTGCGAACTTATTTAATAACTAGCTGGGGTAGCCGGTGTCACGAAATAGAGTATCCCCGTATTAATTGTATCCCCGAAATTAAAAAAGTCGAAAAACCCGATTCCACGTGTGTGTTTTTGTTGCAAATTAATTGTCACCTGCTTTGTTCTGAACAATGACACTAACAGGTATGTTTATTCCTACTAGATAATTTGTTTTGCCCTGTTTTTAGAGCACTTAAGATATTTAAAACACTTAAGAACACTCAGAGTCACTAAATAAATTCGGGTTGCCATTATCTGGGCATTGCCTAGGACACTTAAAACAATTAGAGTCACTTTAAATTTTGATTACAGCATAATTTTTTTATTATGCGCATTTTTCCAAAAAGGGGATAGAATGGTTTATTCCCCCGGATAGTATAGACCGGTTAATTCCATCGGGGAGAAGGATTAATTCATCCCCCGGATAGCTTTCAGGGGGGATACTCCGTTACCCGGGAATTTTAGGATTCGCCCCGTTCATATAATCCCGGCCAATCCCCTACTTCCCCACTCTTACTTCGTACCTCCCTCCCTCCGTCCCTCCGTCCCACCCGCCCTCTCTCCCTGGAGTCCCTGCAACGTGTACAAACCGCCGATCGAAGTTGTTATTGAATCATAACCTTTTCCGAAATTTTTGTACGGCAAGTTCGCAGTAATATTCATATTGAGGCTGCAAGGCGGCTGAAAATTTCAAATGTTTGAAACTGGAGAAAGGTGAGATTTTTTATCCGCGGACCCGCCTAAAATCTGCCGAGGGTCGACCCCGACCCTCTGCGAAGGATTGGGGTCGATTGCTTCAGAACTATGGCCGTGCATAGCTGACAACAAAAAACCTTACTAATATAATCCATGGAATAAGAGGTCAAGGTATTTATGCAGATCAATATCGCCGATGTTTACAGTTGCTCATCTTTCGACTAAAGCATTTAAGTCTCTGTTGTTTCTTAGAATTTGCTGATCGCTCAGCGTTAAGTCGATGTCCGCCTTATAGCAGTAGGCTGCAATGTCATAGTGTGTTGCACGGACCAATGACTGTACAGTACTAATCATTGCATTGTGAAATATCGTTCAAAGGCGTCCAAGTGCAATCCAGAGTATTATATTATTCTTAGTTTATATATATATATATATGTATATATATATATATATATATATATATATCTTGCACAACATAATACAATCATGACAATAAATAGAAACATATCATGGACCACCTGATTTAATGACGCTGTATGATGCATTGAAACAATGTTTCAACTACTAGCACACAAATAATTTGCTACTGACCATATAAATATATAATTTCGCCTAATCATCAATGTCCAACATAAGTTCCTTACAATCCAGCGAAGATACATGACTGTACAAGAACTAAGCCGTAGAGTTTCTACTCTTGCGCAGAAATTTAAATAAAAAGAAAACCTTATGTAAACTGTAACTTACAGTCATGCACAAGACGTTTGAACTGTGACTATAATATAGGTGATTTCACGCTAAATTGTGTTTCCGACGCTATTTATAAAAGCGCTTCTGAGCAGTCCCCTTGAAAAGCGTTAAATAAATTCTTGAATGAATGAATGATTTTTAGACTTTGCAAGTGCAACTCACACTGATAAATTCTTCCACTGTTTGTACATTGGTAACGCCAGTAACGCAGGTCACGGCAGCTGGATCGAGAGCACGTGGAAGACCACGAACAACCTGGATTCAAATGCATTATATCTTGGACAGGCTTGACTATGATTGAACTACTAAGGATGGATGACAGAGGAAAGATACATTTGGAGACAGACGGTTCATGGTGCGGTCAACCTTCGGATCGAAGACGGGTAAAGACAAGACAAGACAACGCCAGTTTGAGGTAGTATAATCGTTGGAGACCTTCTTGCTACGGGGTTAAATTAGTCGATATAATCATCTTATAGCAGTATTAGAACAGGTTTTTTCCTTATACATGATTATACAGATATGGAACTTGCAGCTAATCAACTTGCTTGGAAACGTTTCTATCACCAGAGATACACACAGCAATTTGTCAGCTGTGTAGTGTTTGCAATGTGACGGTGCCAGTTCCGAGCCTGGACGAATGAGGAGGGCGACGCCAATCGCTGCTCTGATGTGGAGCCGGGAATTTTTTTTAATTAAACAGGCATTAAACACAGAGATATTATTATGACCTTTTATAGAAAGAGATAGCATAGACTCTAGGCAATCTCTATGCCACAGAGATTGCCTTATATATTATGTCGTTTTATGCGTTTTTTGCACACCTCGTAAACACTTCTATCGGACGATATAAGTAAACCCAAACGTGGTTCTCAAAAAATGTTCCTCTTGGACGATAATGATTATCATAACGATCCCCAGTCGTGGTCTTCCAACGGCAGATAAATGCCAAACGAATTTTTGAGGACGGCTACGACCTCTGTTGACATCAGCTGTCGTTAAACTATGGATTCCTCCTCCTTCCGAAAAGCATGCGACTAAAATACATTTTCAGGACATCCAAAGGGAGGCGTCAACTAGACATCACTGAATAAGTATTTTTGATCGACTTCAAAGATTAAACACAGAGACCCAACCAACTCCTGAAATTTAGCAAGATGGCACATAAAAGTTGAGTGGCTATATTGTTGGACTGTCTCTACCATATGTTGGGTAGTGGTGAAGTCATTAAAGCCGTTTATAAAGGTCGAAGCACTGGTTTAACGAAGCTGTGTGATAACAAAATCATTGCTCGTTTATACAAGCTTGGGATTGGCACTGCCGAAGTCCGAGCAGACACGGAGTCAGGCAGTTCACTCAAGCGTCTTTTCTATGCAAAGGTTTCTGAAATTCAATTAAATTTCTTAAATGCTTTACTACTACTACTACTGCTGCTATACTACTGCTACTGCTACTGCTACTGCTACTGCGACTGCTACTGCTACTGCTACTACTACTACTACTACTGTTACTACTACAACTACTACTACTACTACTACTACTACTACTACTACTACTACTACTACTACTACTACTACTACTACTACTACTACTACTACTACTACTACTACTACTACTACTACTACTACTACTACTACTACTACTACTACTACTACTACTACTACTACTACTACTACTACTACTACTACTACTACTACTACTACTACTACTACTACTACTACTACTACTACTACTACTACTACTACTACTACTACTACTACTACTACTACTACTGCTGCTGCTGCTGCTGCTGCTGCTGCTACTACTACTACTACTACTACTACTACTACTACTACTACTACTACTACTACTACAACAACTACTACTACTACTACTACTACTAATAATAATAATAATAATAATAATAATAATAATAATAATAATAATAATAATAATAATAATAGTAATAATACCACTACTACTGCTACTACTGCTACTACTGACACAACGTCTACTACAACTATAACTACTATTGATACTGCTACTAATCAATTCATAGGAAAATTACTAGAGCAAATAAATCAGAGATAATGTAATATTATTGTACAATGGACGAATGGATCCAGAGTTTAACGACAGATCATGACAACCAAGTAATTCTTGGATACGATGTTGCAATGGATGACTTCATTCATAAAAGGCATCGGTAGCAGCTATTTAAGGTGTCCATGCATATAGAGTTTGAAATAATCTGACGATTCAGTGCTTTGATTATGCAAGCAGATTTTCAGGAGATCAAGACGGTGCATGCGAAATTCTGTTATATTATAAACAATAATACATACAGAATATCTTTCTGCCATCGATAACTGGTTTGATCTTTTTTAATGTAGAATTTCTATTTACTAGCAGCGAGATATTCTACCCCGCCCTCCTAAAAGTTATCGGGGGGGGGGGCGGGGGGTAGATGAATCAATCAACTCCACCGATGGGATGTAATATAACGAGTTCGCAGTTTCCTGGTGGGATAAAACATTCTATCCACAGCGTATACTTTTTGAAATGCGTTCTTTAATTGAGAAATAATAATAATAATGTTGTAGTCAAACTTTAAGTTGGCTCTAATGGTTATAAGTGTCCCTAGCAATGTTACAAGCAAGGTAACTCAAATTTTGTTAGTTTGTCACTGATTGTTCTTAAGTGTTCTAAATGTACCATGGGTTCAAAAAGCAAAGCAAACAAAGTTAGATAAACTAGAATAAACATACCTTTTAGTGCCATTGTTCAAAACAAAGCAGATGGAACTCAATTTGTAGAAATAAACAGTGACATTAATTTAAAGAAGTGGGTTCTATTTAAATTCCTCTCCATCTTCGAGGTAATACGATTATTAAAGGATACTCTATTCCATGATACCGGTCGTCAACCCCTTCGTTTGTCTGCTGATGCGGATGGTCTGGTTTCCCGTTCTCGCATCACAACTACACTGTGCCCCATAAAAAAACACACCAAAAAACTTTGTCATGAAACGCATGTAAGTCTAATGTTAGATAATAAAAAGTAATGTTTCATTTAAGAAGATGTTCGAAGTGATGTCCCTTCGCTTGAACGCAGGCTCTCAGCCTTGGCCGCCACTGTTCAATAGTTTTGTCAATGACACTCTGCTTCAACAGTTACTGTGCCCACACAACGATGAGGCGCTCCTTCAACTCGTCGATGTCCCGTATTGCTGTCTGGTAGACGCGTTCCTGTATTAGACCCCAAATTCTGTAGTCAACGGGATTGAGGTCTGGTGAGTTTGCTGGCCAGAGTTCCGGTCCAATGAAGCTTGGTGTTTCACGTCGCAGCAACGCAATGGTGTCCTTTGCGCGATGTGCTGGGGCGCTGTCCTGCTGGAGAATGAATAAGTCGCTTGACATCCTCCTAGTCGCCTAGTCTGCGTCACTGCCTCTAACAGCAACCACTTCTGTGAGTAAGTAAAATGTTAAATATTTTGTGGCAAAATTATTTGAGAAACAACGTACAAACTTTTATTACAATTGGCTTAGTTTTATAGAAGATTTTTGAAAAGTTTTTTGGTGTGTTTTTTTATGGGGCACAGTGTATAATGCAGCGTCGCATATTCTTAATTGTTGGCCCATCCACTTGAAATGAAATTCCGTTGACGATGCGTACACAGGATAGAAATATTGCCAGAATTTATAGAAAACAAAACACTGGCCATATAGAATTACAATTCCTTCAAATCTATATCGAACCTTTTATATATAAATAATTGAAACAACCTCACTGGATGATGTTAACGGAGGCAAATGATTTTAAGAAATTAGATTAAATGCACCAATCCACACAGAGATTTCAACGGTCAACGCAGCGAAACGATTTTGCTCGGCACTGTATTGATACCGACGTTGATATGCTGTAGTGCAAGTCTCAAGCCGACTCTGCAGAAGACGGGGCGCCTATTATTTTTGTGGCGGCATAACGTCGTTGTACAACAACTAACTGACTAATCATAATCAATGATCCCAATTGCCCATCAACACCATGGTGGAATTAACAATGTAACGAAATTTACAACTAAATAGTGCTCGAATGAAACGATTTGAAGGTGTCTAACACGCACGGAAAAAATAGGGAAGACAACGTCAATCATAATTATTTTGTTTCGACGCAACGTTGCTGGACTCAATGGCGTAAACAGGGGGTTCTGGGTTAATCCCCCCCCCATTAGCCTATAGGGACAAATTTTTAAAGGATATTTAACCGCTTAAATAAGAAAGAAAAAAACAATTGCTGCAGTAACAATTGTTTTTCTTACTTTATTACCTTTCTAACTTTTCCTTTTTTATCTACTGTAATAGTGATGGGCTGGTGTCAGAAAGAGCATGCGGACAGGCCATAAACACCCAAACCCCACTCCTATAATAAATTCCTGGCTACGCCACTGGTTGGACTGATAATATAATATAACGCTTTCGATGAGATAATGTTCTAAGAATGTTCTATTTAGTCAAACTTGCTGTTTTCGCATTTTGTGAAGAATTTTACCTCTCGTTAATCTGCCCTGGTCGATTTTTCCAGAGAGTGACATCGTCTTCTTGCCAATGACTGAAAGTAAGAATCAAAACACTTTTCTTCTGTAACATTAGCATTGTACAGAATACCGGTATTGCGGGATGAATAATTTATGTTCCATTCACGGCCGAAAAATTCGTATAATTACCTTCAGTCAGACCAGGTTGTGCAGACATTGTTTCGTACGTTGTAGATTGAATTTCTTCGATGTTTTTTTCCATTTTCAGATTGCGTAATTATTTTCTCTCTTTCTTTGGCATCCGATCCCATCTCCTGAGTAATACTGTTGCTGACTGACTGAAAAACGATTACTGGGCCCGGTAGAGTAATGGTTAACACGCTGGCCAAGAGTGCGAGAGGTAGTGAGTTCGAGCCCCCGTTGGGCGGATTTGCTTTGTAGGCTGCCATTGGCGCCGTGTAATTACAAAGCTGTCTGTTCAGTTAGCAGTTAAGTTTAATTAAGATTACTGCATAACTTGTAAATGTAAAGCGCAGTGCGTCTTGCAGGCGTTTAATCAAAGAAAAAATATTATTATTATATTATCACTCCGATTCAACGAACCTGTAGAAGCGTTTAGTGATCTTTCCCTTTTGTTTCTCTGTGTATTCATTCTAATTTCGTTTTTATTTTCCACGCAATGCTAGATCATATATTTACGATGATTTTCCGTGATTATTTTGTAAGTTTAAATTCCCGCCAAAAAAGGTGCGAATAACATCCTCCCGCAAAACCTGTCCGATCGAATATCACAAAGTTGGAAAATAAATTATATATTGCTTTTGAAGAATGCGATTTGAAGGTGTCTAAGAGCACGCTGCCTTGGACAGACAAACCTGGCGTGGAATAACGAGAACGGCATCGAGCACCTACGGGCATTGGTCCCTCGGTTGTTGATGATGATGATGAAGAGCATGGATAAGGAAGAGGGCAACGGTAATCATCTATACTTTGACACAGCGTAATTCGACTGCAATTAAGCATCTATTGGATTCAATAAACACTGGATGTGCTATAGCTGATTGGCTAATCGTGTAAATCTGAGTACTTACTCACTACTCCAGTGAAAATTTAGGTCATTATTGAGTAGGGACCGTTAGCAAGTCCCCCATTCGCAGTTACAGTATATAGCTACGCAGTTATCTCAATCAACACCAATCTTAACTACTGACAGACAGACAGCCTGCAATTTATCAGCGGTAATAGCAACCTACAAAACACGTCTGTCGTATACCGGGGCTTTTGGAATCGAACTCTGTTTGGCTGATTTCCATGCTAGTGTCTTATCCAATGTGTCACCGCCCCTCTTGTCGATTCCAAAGCAGTAGATGTTGCTCTACCCAACAATAAACGCGATCCATTTATCGTTTTTCATCTCGACTTTTGTACTGCATTGAAATCGAACATTTCTAATGCGAATCTCTCAAAGCTCCCTGATCAGAGGCTCTCCCAATGCACAAGTCCACGAGAGAATAAAGAGCAAATGAGGAAATGGAGGAGGTAAAGGAGGAGGTGAAGAGGAGAAGTAGTTGCCAGCTAAAGGCTTAAGATTGAACAGGTGGGGACAAAAAGATGGACCATTTGAGGTGAAGGACCGGGCGTAGGTGGGCCATAGTTTTTCTAATGTGAGGATCGTGTCTATTTGAGTGTATGATGCGAGAAGGCTGAAAACGGTCAGAGCATTTAATCAGCTAGACATTATTTGTGTTGAGAAAATCTAGTGAGGCAGGTAAGTGCGTATGTTCCGTGTTCCTATGAGGCAAATAACTTTGACTTAAATGAATTTAAACACAAAAACCAGAAAATGTATGTTAATAGATCTTATATCTACTTCAAAGAGAGAAGTTCTTGAACGGCAATGAAAGAGAAATTAAACAGAAAGAACCTTTATTGTCACTCAAAGGAAAACACATGAGCCGCCATGGCGTCAAAAAATGGATTTGAAAAGAAATAAATTGTCAAAACAATTTATTGATACTTCAAACACAATGTTACCAGATGAATTTAAAAAATAGTGATATTGAATTTAAGACATGTATTCAAACATCGATGCAACCTAAACTAAGCTAAATTGCGGAAGCTAGGATTTAAATGAAAGAATGAACAAGAGAAGAGAAATTTGCCAGTTTACAGAGACTTCACCAAAAGAACAGTTAAACATTTGAATTGTAACGATTCAGCTGTAGTTCTATTTCCATGCCTGCTTGGTGGAGGACGAGGGCATCAATCAACTTTACTATAACCAAGCGTTTTTACAGATCTGCTAGCAACACAATCACTGATGGATCTGAGACCCTTATGAATGCAGAGGAGTTCAATCTCTGTGGCTGGTTCAACAACCTGAATGGATTTGAAAAGAAATAAATTGTCAAAACAATTTATTGATATCTCTTTGACTATGCGACACCCCCCCGAAGCTGTTCTCAATTTCATAAACTGTTGAAGACTGATTTTTTCTCTTGATCTTGGCCGGGAGCGCCCCTGAGTAGGGGCGCTATATAAATTACGATTGATTGATTGATTGAATGGGTCCAGGGTTTAACGACACCTTACTGGTAGATAACCGTCCACATAAAATTCTTCGATCAAATTACATATATATTTTGTCTAAATGCTACGATTCAAAGGTGTCTAAAATGCGCGATACCGTGGTAGAGTTACTGGGACGATTATTGTTTAGGTGGTATTTGCAGTTTAACGTGACTGTGCGATTGCAATAATCATTTGCGACGCTCTCTTCCTTTATCCAAGCTGGGGGCTGGAATGGCGAAGTTACGCATGTACACAATGGATGGATCCAGATTTGACGAGGACCTACTATGACAACAGAGGCCCTTGCCCTAGCAAAGATTTGTTGGGCATATTACAGCACTTGCATGTACACAAAATAATTGAACTGTCTTATATGTAGTAAAGTTCAAGCGTTCTAATGGTGTCTTGGTAGACGTTGACTTTAAGTAGCATGACTGTCCTAAAAAAAATAACCAGTGACTAATTTGCTTTGCAGTTGCTTTCAAATAATAATTATTATATCAGTTTAGTGATATTTTGTCTGAAAGAAAAAGATAAACTTAGGCTATCGACGCAATGCAGTAATGCTTTTAAATTCAGCTCTGCTTGGACACCTTCAAATTCTGTGTTTCTGAATCTAGATAATTTCTACAAATTTCGGTTAAATAATGCTTCGCCAAACAATCTGCTTCAGCAAAATTCTGAGTTTGAGAGCTTTCCAAGAAAGATAACGCGTTTAAAAGAACGAAACGAACGGAAGCTATCTATTGTGCAAATTAGATGGCGGCACTTTGAGTAAAATTGTCACTCAGACAACGGCAATTATAGATTAATGACTCTCTCTTTACAAGTTAGAAGCGCTCCCAGCAGAACCACGTCTAAATTAGCACGCAGCTGTTAAAATTGCAAAGATTATAGTGATGTGATCTCTAGACAACAGGCAAAGAACAACAGGGAGTATATTCTATTTCCTATAGATGGAGCCACACCATCGATGCAGAGCCAGACAATGCAGAAACCCGATTATCATTGACGACGCGCTGCGTAAATGCAGGATTAAGAAGGATGGCGAATGATTTTCTTATAGCACGGCTTCTTTGCTTAGAGCTTGGCAGATAAGTAAGCAAGAATTTTTCATTATTCAATTATCTGGTTGACATGTAAACCGCGCTCAGTTACAGTATACAGTTATGCAGTACAGAACATGAAAAAACGAGTTCCTTTGACAAAAGACAGATATTGCTACAAATGATCATGCAAAGTGATCCTCAACTTTCTAAACCCTATTTTCAACTCCTGGAGCAGCCATAATTATGTAGGAAGCCCAGTTTCCTCATACGAGCCAAGAGTTTCTCGAGTTTGGCCCGATCAACAGCGGAAGTATATTCCCACCACGCCGGGGGCAGCGAAGAGAAGACGCGCAATCGTGGTAGCAGCAGCAAGTTCGTAGAACGCACTTTTCGTCACTCCATGAGATCTAAGCACACGCAACGCAAGAAGCGAGCGAGATCATCCCCAACATCTCTTCAACTTGAGATGAGGCGGAAAGATCTTCGTGTGTTACAATGTCCAGTATCTTCATAGAAATTTGAGTGTCACGTGACCCTCTCGACCAGTCTGAATAGGTCCGGTGTAATTGAAATTGGTCGATAATCAGCCAGTGCAAAGGGAACCATCACCTCGGCAACAGGATAATTATTATGATGGCCGTCCTCCTGTGAGTTGGAACATGAGAGCGGGCCATCGAGATATACATAAAATAAGAGAGCCCTTCGGAGTATCCTGTCACAGCCTGGTGTAAACAAATGCTGGAAGACTATCAACTACTTCAGCCGTGTGGTGAAGCCGGTCAAGAATACGGGAGACTCGCTGCTCTGAGGTAAAATCCTGATCGTTATTTCGTAGCATGGTCAAGAGACAAATAATCGACCGAAGAAGTTCGCCCTGTTGTTGGCAATATAATTAGTGGTTTCAGACCAGTTCGTTCAACCATTTCAGTCTCCATGAGTTTGTTGAAGTCGCCTTAAAAAATGATAAGCGCCGTTGGTTCAATCTCTAACCAGGGTCATTTTTGACCGCTCAAGTCTGTCAACCAGAACATCAGTGTGTACTGTGTAGGTCATAGTTGGTGGATAATACAAGACTCCGATCAGACACTGTACGATGAACACCTTACGAAATGACTTAATGTAAAAATTATACAATGCATTTTTAAACACACGATGCAAGACATCTAGGGAGTACGGATGAATCCAAATTTGACGAGGGCCTGTGACAACAGAGGCAGAAATTTGTTTCGCATTTCACAGCGTTTTTCCCAGGGAGTAAAATTTTATACTTCTACTTATAGTTGAAATTTTACAATAGATTAGATTATGTTGATGTTCTAGAATATTAAGGTCTATTCATGGAAATAAATCCCCACTAATTAAAATGGTCTATAATATATAAAGACTGCATATCGCGAAATAAAGGTGTTTAAATGCAGAAGGTAAGTAGTAAAGTAGGCTATTTGCAGTTAAACGTCACTGTGTGGTAAGACCATTAGTGACGCCCTCTTCCTTTACCCAGGCTTGGGGCTGTCACTAGCAGAGTGCATCCAGTGGCGTATTTAGAGGGCAAGTACTACGCAAACCTTATTTAGCATGTAACATCGTCCTTTGATAGAAATTAAACGACCATATAAACGGATCTTCTTGTCAATTCAATCGTAATTAATATAGCGCCCCTACAAGGTGTCTACTCAGAGGCGCTCCCGGCCGAGATCAAGCGAAAAAAACAGTCTTCAACAGTTTATGAAATTGAGAACACCTTGGGAGGTGTTGCATAGTCAAGGGAAATCCATTTCAGGTTGTTGGACCAACCACAGAGAACGAACGCCTCTGCATTGTTTCAGAGCGAATGAAAGGAACCATTAAGTCACCATGGACTCAATTGGATGGATTATCCGGATTTGAGGGCTTTTGACAACAGAGGCTGTTGCCCTACCTAGAAAAAAATTTGTTTACCATAATCCAGCTCTGCTATGCGGCAATTGATTATTTTACAACGTTTGTGCATTTCCAGGGGTTACTCCTCTCTGTTCCTTACGAACTTAAAAACTGTTTTACGAGCCGTGGTTGTGTCGGGAACGCTTCTGACTAGCCTACCTTGAAGAAGCGCTATATAAATTTCTGAAATAAATAAATAAATAAATAAATTTCCAAGTGCATAAACAACATGGATGAGATTTGGGATCAGTAGCTTAAGAATTGGGTTAGGCGCAATGTTTATGGACACCTCTAAATAGGTTTAATTTTTGTCTATAAATAAATTACAAACGCGATCGATGATTATCATTCAATCGACGCAAATATTCTGTTCGCAGTTGTAACACACAGCAATAATTATCATTGATGGATGGATCCGATTTGACCAGGGTCTATGACTCCAGGCGCGGATTTAGAGGGGGCGGAACCGGCGTACGCCTCCTCTAAACCTGCAGCAAATGTTATCAAACTAAACTGACCTAAAACTAATATAATTGCAATTTGGGAATAGGATGTTTGAAGTAGCTGGACCGGCAGAATGGAGCTCTCTTACCGGAGCTCTCTTACCTACTTACCTGAGTTGCTAGCAGACGTTGCCCACGTGACCAATGACTTTTGCCGTGACGTCATTCACAAAGTTCATGTACAGACAAAATTTACGTAAATAGAAATTGGTCAATTTAAAAATATGTCGAGTGGTCCGCCGTCAAAACGGCTTAAACAAGCAGTTTTACCGATTGTTGCCTGCTTAGACGCAATCGGATCCATTGAAGAAGATTGGGGCAGTAAGACGAGCACTGCTGCTTACGGACTTTTGAAGAGCATTACAGATCATGCATTTATCGTAAGCTTTCATATCGTTCGCCATTTCTTTGGCTACGTCAAAGGACTCAGCGCAAAGTTGCAAGGCTCATCTTTAGACGTGATCCAAGCATAGGCGCAATCACGTCCTAAAAGTTGGGAGGGACCATAATGAATCACGTCCTAAAAGTTGGAGGGGACCATAATAATAAAGCTAGGGGACCACTCAAAAGTTGGGGGACGCGTCCCGTGGGTCCCATAGGGTGGTTGCGCCTATGCATCCAAGGATATGAAATGGTGACGAGTGTTAGAGCAGCACTAAACAATGCCCGACAGGATGACAGCGAATGGGAGCATGTTTTCCAGAAAGCTACTAAAATGGCAGAGACAGCTGGCGCTGGACCAATTACTGCACCAAGAATATGCTCAAAACAGATTCACCGAAGCAACACACCCGCTTCAACGCCAGATGAACATTTCAAACGAAACATTTTATCTTCCATTTCTGGACAGTCTACTTCAGCAGTTTAGTCTACGATTTGGAGATCTTGCAAAACAAGCAATTCGTGGTCTAAGTCTCATTCCA
Source organism: Lumbricus terrestris (assembly GCA_949752735.1). Taxonomy (NCBI): domain Eukaryota; kingdom Metazoa; phylum Annelida; class Clitellata; order Crassiclitellata; family Lumbricidae; genus Lumbricus; species Lumbricus terrestris. Next base: position 66,030,209 of record OX457040.1, on the reverse strand, counting down.
TCTAATGTTTCAAACATCGACGCACTCACTGCTGATGGTATACTTCATTACTATCATGATGACCTGCCTTTGCCGGATTCTTTTCATCAAGAGTTAAAGCTTTGGCAACAGATGTGGAGAAACGCTGACAGCACACCAGGCACCCTGTCGGCCGCTCCTGTCGTATTATGTATCCAAATATTACCACAATAATTCACATTTTGCAGTTCACTTCTGTCACGGCTTGCAGTGTTGAACGAGCAAATTCTAGTCTGCGATTTGTGAAGTCGTGTTTCCGAAGTACAATGAACGAGGACAGATTTAACCCTCTTGCCCCGTATAGCCGCTTGGTGGTCTTTTACAAATACCCGTAAAGCCGCTATAGAGGCTTCAACATATTTATAAACCGTATCCTCGTAAGGCCATCATAGTGGCTTTTGTTTTACTATGGCTTATTGGTTTACGTACGTACGTACGTACGTACGTAGGCTTATGTATGTATGTATGTATGTACGTATGTATGTATGTATGTATGTATGTATGTATGCATGTATGTTTGTATGTATGTATACGTACGTACGTACGTACGTACATACGTTACGTTACGTACGTACGTACGTACGTACGTAATGTATGTATGTATGTATGTATGTATGTATGTATGTACGTACGTACGTACGTACGTACGTACGTACGTACGTAATACGTTACGTAATACGTAATACGTTACGTTACGTACGTACGTACGTAGGCTTATGTATGTATGTATGTATGTATGTATGTATGTATGTATGTATGTATGTATGTATGTATACGTACGTACGTACATACGTACGTACATACGTTACGTTACGTTACGTACGTACGTACGTACGTACGCACGTACGTACGTACATACGTTACGTCACGTACGTACGTACGTAATGTATGTATGTATGTATGTATGTATGTACGTACGTACGTACGTACGTACTGTATGTATGTATGTATGTATGTACGTACGTACGTACGTACGTACGTACGTACGTACGTATACATACATACAACATACGTACGTGTACATACATACATACATACATACGTACGTACGTACGTACGTAATACGTTACGTAATACGTTACGTTACGTTACGTACGTACGTACGTACGTACGTACGTACATACATACATACATACATACGTACGTACGTACGTACGTAATACGTTACGTAATACGTTACGTTACGTTACGTACGTACGTACGTACGTATGTACGTACATACATACATACATACATACATACATTACGTACGTACATACATACATACATACATACATACATACATACATACATACATACATTACGTACGTACGTACGTACGTAATGTAATGTATGTATGTATGTATGTATGTATGTATGTATGTACGTACGCGTACGTATACATACATACATACATACATACATACATACATGCATACATACATGCATACATACATGCTCAGGGCCATCGGGTGGGCGTTCCGCTTGCTGTGGGGCTATAGGGGTGAGAGGGTTAATGCACTCATTTTATTGTTTGTCCACAAGGACATCAAGTTAGACATTGATGACATTATCAATGCCTACGCCAGAAAGCATCCAAGGAGAATGACACTGCTTAATCCACTGGCATGTGACACTTAATTATTTCCTTTTTGGATCAAGGGTTGCATGATCAAAACCGATAACTGATTTATAATCGTTTCACTGTTAACCTTCAGTGGAGACCAGTGGTTTTATATGAGAAACTATATATTTTTTAAAGTTCCATAATATTATCTATAAAAAGGATCATTATAGTTTTGCGTGATCTAATTACATATATATATATATATATACGGGATTGGATTGGTAGTAGGCCTATTTACGCCCCCCCTAACCAGAAATCCTGGATCCGCCTCTGGACTCTATGACAACAGAGGCCGTTACCCTGGGCAGAAATTTGCTCGGCATATTACAGCACTAAAGAGCTTCTTCTTTCGAAGTTTTAAGAAAAAAATAATTATCATTATAAGCAGGGCAATATTATATAAGGAAAGCTCTTAAGTGCCGTAATACGCAGAGCAAATTTCTGTCCAGGGTAACGGCCTCTGTTGTCATAGACCCTGGTCAAATCGGATCCACCCATAAGGAAAGCACAATTAGGAAATGTTTATGATAAATGTATAAGGATGAGTATACACGTATACGTTTTAGACAGGCGGCGGCGGCATTTGCAGTTTAACGTCACTGTGTGGTAACAAAGACCATTAGCGACGCCCTCCTCCTTTATCCAGGCTTGGGACTGGCACTGTCAGAGTGCAACCAGTGGCGGAGTTAAAAACTGTAAATCGAAGTCAATTACGACCATTCAAGCCAAAAGAATAATCCATGCTGTTGCAATCTATGATATCAAACAGATTTCGCAAGGAGCACAGTATTCCTCCCCAGACATAATTCCGGACTAAACCCCTATTCTGGAAAAACCCCGTTTAATATTCAATTTGAGACGTGCTAAATATGTTATGTCGTGTTTGATTATTATGCAGCGTTTTGGCATTTCCAAGCGCATTAGTAACATGGATGAGATTTGGGACCGGTATCTTTAGAAACTGGGTCAGACGCATTGCTAAAGAACACCTCTAAATAGCGCAAATTTCTGGCAATAAAGTCTTTGTAACACAATGGAATAATTATTGCATTGATGTATAAATTGTGTGTTCATGATGTAAACACGAAAATAGTATTTAAAAGCAAAGTAGCAATTACGACCTCTTACTGAAATATTCGAATTGCGTCTGAAGAGACAAATTATTCATCCTTTCAGATTATACTTTGTCTGATATAAAGGCACACACTCTCTGAATTAGGGAGCCGGTAGCGCAATAGATAGCACGCTGGGGTAGAGTGCGAGAGGTCAGCGAGTTCGAGCCCCCGTTGGGCGGACATGCTTTGTAGGCTACTATTGGCGCCGTGTAATTGCAAAGCTGTCTGTTCTGTTAGTAGTTAAGTTTAATTAAGATTACTGCGTGACTTGTAAATGCAAAGCGCAGTGCGTCTAGACGCTTCATTAACCCTCGGGTGCCCCACCCCCACTCGGTTTTTCCCAAATCAAACTTGTTCCGTTTGGAATAAAATTTTGACGTGTTAGGTAGCTGAAGAGGGTTCATTGGCACACATTTTGAGCTAAAAACATTTATGATGCCTCCTACCGTTCAAAAGTTATACCCGATATAACCAAGGTACCAGAGGGGGTGGATACCCCCAGATTATCGACATAACTTTTGCGCCCTTTAATATGAAGATACACAAATTATACCATTCTATAGAGGGAATGTGGGGCTACATTTCCATGCTCATTGAGTTGTCTTTTGACAACCGTAAGCGCTCAAAATAAATTAAAATATATATAAAGGTGTTTTATTTTCATAACATTTTCATGTTTTTTCTGTTATAACTTATCCACAATTTATTTTTTAATAGAAATAAATTATGCCTTTCTGTAGAGGGCATTTAGGACTATTTTATGATACTAAATAATTTGTCTTTTGATGACCGGAAGTGCTCAAAATAAATTAAAATGTGGGAAAATGTTGGGTTTTTTACAACGCAAGCCGATATGTCTGCGTAAACGTTTTTCAGCGGCTACAACATTTTTTTTTGTTTTGATTGAGCGCAAAACAGACTTATTACTAGTTTTTATGGTTGAACATTGGACTTTATTATATGTAAACTATTTTTTATATATAAATCATGTATAAAACACACAGAGTCTAATATATTCCCTATGCGTAAGTATACATTTTGTAGAATCGGTGTACGGACATTTGAACGGTGGTCAGTTGAACGGACGACACTTAACCGGCGACACTTTAACGGGAGATATTAGAACGGGCCGACAATAGAACAGGCGACACTTAACCGAAACGTCATATTACTGGGCCGACTAATGAACAATTCTCAAGGTGCGGCATTGTACGCTCTTCACGTAGGTCTACTTTAAGTTTTGACTGAATGTTGGGCGCGACGTCTGGTGACGCTGAATATTAGATAAAGTTATTGAAAGTTTTATTGTCACATGTGCGACAAAACTGTTAATTTTACATGTGACAAAAAGTCAAAAGTTTTATTTTTACACCGCTGGAATGGATGGGAACAACAAATTCAGTGGAAAGATGACATTTCAGACGCCGGTCGATTTTTTCTCTCACCGGCCCACCGTATGGACCTTTTTGACAGGTCTCAAGAAGGACATTCAAATGCAAGAGACTACTTTCTTGCAAGAATCGACCGGGATGCTTCAACCAGAGCAAGAAGAAATTTTAATGTATTTAAGCTCCGTTGCCCGTTTGTCAAACAACGAGACATTGAAGAACTTGGTGGGCCTACAGCTTTACATGTCCAAAACAGTAAATGTTCGATTGTATAAACTGTACCGGTCAATTGTCCACCGGTGTAAAGGTTTCAGATTACCCCCTCCTAAACATTACCCCCTGCAAACTGTGAATTGCATCAATCATCGCATTTATTGCACTAAAAATATCAAAAAAATTATCCCGCTTCTTGTTTTTGGTCTGAAGATTTTCATCCGTCATCCAACTTCGTGGTGTGTAATCAATATCTTCATCTGTAACTAAAATACTATTCGCCGCTGAAGTTTACATGGAGAAAATGGCTTCGAGGCTATTATTTTGTTCGGATCAAAATATTGATAGCAAACCACGAAGTGGGATGACGGATGAAAATCTTCAGACTAAAACAAGAAGCGGGATGATTTTTCTGATTTTTTAGTGCAATAAATGCGGTGATTGATGCAAATCTAGTTTCCGGGGGGTAATCTGAAACCGGTTTCAAGTTATGTTTAGGAGGGGGTAATTTGAAACCTTTACACCGGCCATCTGTCGCCCGTTCAACTGTCCGGTCGTTCAATAGTCTCAGTGGTCATCTAATACACCGTTCTACTGTCGCCGTTCTACTGTCGCACGTTCTTTTGTCGTCCGTTCAAATGTCATGTAACCGTAGAATCGACGGGTACCCATGGTAAAAATTCATAATTTCGGGGTGCATATTTTCTAAACCTAAATATACCATTTTGCGCAGAAATGAATGCTGAATCCAATGGTGTATTACAAGTTATGATATCTCAAACCAAACCTAAAATCCAGGGGTAAACACCCCCCCTTGGTAGTCAGTGTTACAAAAAAGCTTGGTAGCCTTAGGGCTAAAGAACAAATTATTGTTATTTTTATTATCAATTGCAGCGAGAAACCTTTAGGTCAGCCAGCACTATAGTTCAATATCGATCTTGGACAGCTGATTTTTTTTAATGCCCTGGAGGGCCTGGAATTCATTAGGCCAATGGGTCCGAAAGAATTCTACAATTGCCGCCAAAGCAGATCAGCCATGTTTTAATAGCAATTCATTAATTAAGATAATTTAGCTAAAAACCATAATTACCCAAACGATGATCAATTAAACGGTCCATTCAAATTTTCCCGACGCCAACACTTCCAAATTCTATGCGCTTTTTGTTTGGCCGTATCTAAAGTTTAAAAGCCATCAAGAGTCATCCATTGACTTTTCCAGGTGTGCTTTTGTTGAAGTGAATTAATCGTTGAGCTAGATCATAATCGTTGATCGGATGGATGGCTCCAGATTTAACGAGGGCTTATGACAACAGAGGCCGTTTCCCTCGAAAATAATTTGTTTGGCATAATGCAGCTCCAAAGACATTAAAAGCGTTTAAAGAGGTGTTGAACATCAACACCCATTTGCGCCGTTTCCCCTATTATAGTTTTAAGAAACTGACGTATTTTCCGTCAGAATTGACAAAGTTTGGTCTCTTTTCTTGTGGCTCCACTTCTTTGCTCCATTTGGTTCCTTGCTAGCGAAAACAGCAGCTGTGTTGAAATGGTGGGCGAGTTACTCGAATTTGTGACAAATAAGATGTGATGATGACTTTCTAAATCTATTCTTTTTCTTGTTTGACGATGCATGTTCGATTCAACTCCGATTACAATATTATTTATAACCGATGACCGAAAGCTCTTAAGTGCTGTAATTCGCCGAGCAAATTTCTGTCCAGGGTAACGGCCTCTGTTGTCATAGACCCTGGTCAAATCGGATCCATCCATTTGTAAATAGCAGCTGTGCTTTTTTCAAGTTATTTCATGTATTTCGTTTTGCGTTCCTCGTAACATAGTGCTAATTCTCAAACTCTCAAATAGCGGTTCCAATTTGGTGTTATTTATAGAAAAATTGTACTTTCTTTAAAAGGTGTTCAAAATTAACAGTTTAAATGCGAGCGCTAGTAAAGTGTTGCTTCACGCTTAGTCTATCTTACTATACAAATTTCCATCATGAAAATTTATTCTCATGAATGATTTTGTACACTTTTGTTTTCTGCAGACATAGGCCTACTCCGGTTTTGAACGTTTGGCTTTCCGCTTATTTATCTTTGTTACGTCTGCCTGGTTGTCTCTCTTACTGCCTGCCTGCCTGCCTGCTGCCTGCCTGCTGACTGCCTGCCTGAGTCCTTGCCTGCCTGCCTGTCTGCCTGCCTGCCTGTCGTAAACGGCAAACGATATGCTATTTAGTTATATGAAAAATAATTGGTACGATACGTTTTTTTGCGACTTTGTATGACAAAGCAACTACACGGCGTTTCAATCAAAAGTAAGCCAATCCATTTTCATATAACTCTGTTGCCTGGTTATCAATCAAACTAGCATTTCCCCGATATTTAAATGAAATGTGACTAACAATAAAAAGAGGTACAGGGTCGAATTCACATGATTTTAAAATAGCAGATGAAAAACTGAACGAAATGGGTCGAGAGCCATCGAAGACAGATGTCATAGATGGGAACGCACGTGT
>OX457040.1:65805860-66018360 GCA_949752735.1 Lumbricus terrestris | reverse complement strand
AGCTTCACTACTGTGTAGGTATCGGCAGGAGACACCCCAACGAGGGGTTGGCGATTCTCTACCACCCTGGGGGCCAGGGTGGGGTGCGAAATCCCCAAAATATTTTTCACTTTTTTTCGACAATTTCTCTGAAACTTTGTACCTAGACAGAGGACCATCAGGGCCACCCGGTGGAGTGGTTGGTTAATCTCTACCACCACGGGGGCCCACGGTGGGGATTGCGAAATCCCCAATTTTCGCTATAAATTTCCATTCCGTTGTCATTGTTTCACAGTTAGACAGATTTTTAGGAGGGCCACCTCACCTCTACAGCCCACACCTCGACCCGAAAGGGCCGGGTGGGGCATGGGTGGGAGTGGGGGGGAGGTGTGCGGGGCGGTGGAGGAGAAAATTTTCCCCAAAACCCAAATTTCACGGGTGGCGTACCGGTCGAGGTCGGAGTGTGGTGTGGTGGGTGGAGTGGGGTGGGGGTGTGGAGGTGGTGGTGGAGAAAATTTTCCGAATACACAAATTTCACGGGTGGCGTACCTGTGGAGGTCGGAGTGTAGTGTGGTGTGGTGGGTCGGTGGTGCCGGTGGGGGTGAGGAGTGGTGTGGGCTGGGCTTTGGGGAGGGGTGGGGTGGGGTGGGGTGGAGGTGGGGTGGGGTGGTGGGTTGGGTTGGTTGGGGTGGTGGGCGGGGTGGGGAGTGTGGGGGAAGGGGTGGGGAGTGGTGGGGTGGGTGGAGGGTGGGGTGAAGTGGGGTGGCTTGGAGCTGGGGGGGAAGGGGTGTGGGCTATGGGGATTGGGGATGGGGTGTGGGGAATTTTTCCGAAAACCCTAATTTCACGGGTGGCGTACCGGTGGAGATGGGAGTGTGGTGGGGGTTGTGGGTTAGGGGTGTGATGCGGTGGAGTGTGGTGTGGTTGTGGCCGGGAGCGGGTCGTATCCTAAATTTCCCGGGCAACGCCGGGTACCCCAGCTAGTTGATAATAATTATTAGCCACTGTTCTACAAACAATCACTCAGTCAAACACCAGTGAAACTCCTTGTGTATGTTGAGACTAAACGGTTCTGTTCGCTGTAGCTGCAGCAAGATGGCGTTCACACAGATAAGCTGGTTTAATTTGGCGCGGTGGCGTAGTGCTGGGTTCGGTTTCTTAGAGCCGAATTCGAAGTTTGAATTCCATGTTCGATTCCCCCTCAAGCCACCGCGCAAAGACCATGAGCAAGTCCTTCACTCTCATCTTCTTGTGCGCGTGAAACTCCGATGCAGTGTCCGCGCTTTAGTCGGGAGCGCCTCTGAGGAGTGAGTTAGAAGGGGCGCTATGGCAAATGCGAGAAATAAAATCTAAAAAGTCAAACGACAGCATCTTTTGTACCTGATAGCGGTGTGTCTATCAGTTTTTGTTACCATTAAACGAATATAATAATAATAATAATAATAATAATAATAATAATAATAATAATAATAATAATAATAATAATAACAACAACAACAACAACAACAACAACAACAACAATAACAATAACAATAACAATAACAATAACAATAACAATAACAATAACAATAATAATAATAATAATAATAATAATAACAATAACAATAACAATAACAATAACAATAACAATAACAATAACAATAACAATAACAATAACAATAACAATAACAATAATAATAATAATAATAATAATAATAATAATAATAATAATAATAATAATAATAATAATAATAATAATAATAATAATAATAATAATAATAATAATAATAATAATAATAATAATAATAATAATAATAATAATAATAATAATAATAATCTGTTCTCTGTGATCTTATAATGTTCTTTGAGGCTTTCGTTGGTAGTGTTTGACACCTTAAAATCCATATTTTATGGCTATATAAAAATTGTAAAGTCGAATAATTTCAAATCAGAAAAGGTGTATATTATAATAGTCCTTCGGCTCGGGAACAGAAACTTTCAAAATTGGGCAAACTATTTCTCGCATTTGCCATAGCGCCCCTTCTAACTCACTCCTCAGAGGCGCTCCCGACTAAAGCGCGGACACTGCATCGGAGTTTCACGCGCACAAGAAGATGAGAGTGAAGGACTTGCTCATGGTCTTTGCGCGGTGGCTTGAGGGGGAATCGAACATGGAATTCAAACTTCGAATTCGGCTCTAAGAAACCGAACCCAGCACTACGCCACCGCGCCAAATTAAACCAGCTTATCTGTGTGAACGCCATCTTGCTGCAGCTACAGCGAACAGAACCGTTTAGTCTCAACATACACAAGGAGTTTCACTGGTGTTTGACTGAGTGATTGTTTGTAGAACAGTGGCTAATAATTATTATCAACTAGCTGGGGTACCCGGCGTTGCCCGGGAAATTTAGGATACGACCCGCTCCCGGCCACAACCACACCACACTCCACCGCATCACACCCCTAACCCACAACCCCCACCACACTCCCATCTCCACCGGTACGCCACCCGTGAAATTAGGGTTTTCGGAAAAATTCCCCACACCCCATCCCCAATCCCCATAGCCCACACCCCTTCCCCCCCAGCTCCAAGCCACCCCACTTCACCCCACCCTCCACCCACCCCACCACTCCCCACCCCTTCCCCCACACTCCCCACCCCGCCCACCACCCCAACCAACCCAACCCACCACCCCACCCCACCTCCACCCCACCCCACCCCACCCCTCCCCAAAGCCCAGCCCACACCACTCCTCACCCCCACCGGCACCACCGACCCACCACACCACACTACACTCCGACCTCCACAGGTACGCCACCCGTGAAATTTGTGTATTCGGAAAATTTTCTCCACCACCACCTCCACACCCCCACCCCACTCCACCCACCACACCACACTCCGACCTCGACCGGTACGCCACCCGTGAAATTTGGGTTTTTGGGAAAATTTTCTCCTCCACCGCCCCGCACACCTAAAAAAGTCAAACGACAGCATCTTTTGTACCTGATAGCGGTGTGTCTATCAGTTTTTGTTACCATTAAACTAATATAATAATAATAATAATAATAATAATAATAATAATAATAATAATAATAATAATAATAATAATAATAATAACAACAACAACAACAACAACAACAACAACAATAACAATAACAATAATAATAATAATAATAATAATAATAATAATAATAATAATAACAATAATAATAATAATAATAATAATAATAATAATAATAATAATAATAATAATAATAATAATAATAATAATAATAATAATAATAATAATAATAATAATAATAATAATAATAATAATAATAATAATAATAATAATAATAATAATAATAATAATAATAATAATAATAATAATAATAATAATAATAATAATAATCTGTTCTCTGTGATCTTATAATGTTCTTTGAGGCTTTCGTTGGTAGTGTTTGACACCTTAAAATCCATATTTTATGGCTATATAAAAATTGTAAACTCGAATAATTTCAAATCAGAAAAGGTGTCTATTATAATAGTCCTTCGGCTCGGGAACAGAAACTTTCAAAATTGGGCAAACTGAACGAACAAGCAAAACATTTATCTTTTACTATATAAAGACTGGCAACAACAATCAGCTACAGCCACATCGTGTCCGAACTTCTTAAGAATAATAATAAAATAAAGTTATTCGCACTATATTTTTGGCGTCCTTATGGCCTAATACATTTGACCTAATTTCGCGTAGTGTTTTGGCTACCTGGAACAGTGGTCAGCCAAGGTGTGTGGATTTACCTTGGCGGTCAGTGGCACACTCATACGCACACACAGGCCGTATACGCTGAGGTAAAGACTCGAGGCTCGAGGTAGACCAAGCTAATCTGAATGAGGTACACTCAGGGGAGTCTATAGAGATATTGGCTGGAAATTCCTCGACCTAATTTATATAGCCTAGCTATCTATAGCAGTGGTCAGTGGTTTCAGGTGCACTTGAAGTAGACGTTGATTGACAAACCCGTCTCTATAGGTCACACCCAGTTTACCGGTAGAATACTGGGACCAAACCTTCCGCGCTTAACATGCTGAGAACGGGATAATTTTCTCTCGTAAGCTGACACCATTATTTCCAGCATTGGCATTTATATTTACTCATACTGCTACACTGATATAAAAATAAAACTACTTTATCAATTTGCAGTTAGTAGTTACTGTTATAGGCAGTTAAAGTTTATTTTTAATTTAGCCTACTATTGCTGCCACTTGCCAACTGTCATCGGTGGCTCTGCCTCTTTTCAGTTGGGGAGGATGGCAAGGAGTCAGACAAAGTGACTAAGATTAAGTATCGAATGTGATATGAATGCCGCATGGCTACATTGGCCAGACCCAGCAGAGACCTTGAAATTTTTAAACAATAAATCTATTAAAGCTACTGTCACTTAATGATAAAGGCCTATGCGTAGGTTAACTCAATTTTATACAATTCATTAATAAAATTTAACCATTCTCATAACAAAATAAGAATATAGAATTTTATGAAAAAAATAATATTTCACGAATATAATATTCGTTGGCAATTTTAATATTCGTTAATATTCGTGAATAGTTGAAAATCTTAATATTCGTAATATGCGAATACTCAATCTATGGTCACTGTTGTGTGCTGTTGCTGTTAGAATAGAGATTTCAGTGCATCAATACAAAAGATTCTATTGCTGAAGCCATTATTACTATTACTATTGTTGAAATGAAAATTACTAATATTATAATTTTTATTATCAGTGTTGTTATTACTTTTCTATTACTGTTATTATTGACATTTCAGGTATGACTATTGGTATAATTGATACCAATTAGTATTGTTAATAAAAGAGTTTTACGTAATGATTACCGTATACAGTTTATACTGGCAATTTTATTAAGTAGGCTACTGGTACTTAGCCATGCGCCCTTGATGGGTACTGCCATTGTAGTTTGTCATTTGGTATCTTCATAGGTGTCTTGTGTTCAGGATTCATTGATCAAAAGAACGTACGAGTTTGCTTGCAAATCTGTCTCTGTATCATTATCACGATAGAGACCAATATTGTGTCAAAAGTGTCATCTAAATATTACATTATAATATTATTTTAAGGCATACGACAGCCCTAATGGACTACCAATGTAAAGAACTATAAACCGGAAACAATCTTAAACTTCAACTTGGACCTAACCTCATAATTATAAGCTTATGTGAATTTCGGATTGCAGAACTTTAATGCTTTTATAGCGTGGCTTCTCGATTGTCTGTTTGTCTCATGCCTATGTATGGTATAGGCCTACACCCGTAAACTTGTCTATGCTTGAAAATGGCATGGTTTGAGTGCAATAAAGCATACACACACAGTATGCAATTGGATTGTACTGGATTCATGTGCAAGATTAAAATAATTAAAAGAATTGTGAAAATTAAGCTTAAAGAAATCAAAAAATGAATAAAATGACATTCTACTGTGAAAATATTTTTATTCCTAACCTTAGTTATTATGTACACATATTGTTTCTTTGTATTTTACCCAAAAAAACAAATTTATTTAGGCTAAAAATTAATTAAAATCTTGTTGATATAATTTTGTTCATTGATCTCTATAGTTCAAACCCTCATATCGCCCATGCAAAAATTTAGATTTTTTTCTAGAATTCCGAGAATGTGGCTGTAGCAGGCCTTCAACCTGGTTCCTTCCTGATTCTAAATATATATAATTATATGTTATGCTTGTTCTCATAATATGCACAATGTAACGCTCACTTCCCGGACTACTAGCACAAAGTGATGCTACAAGATGAGCTGGAATGTACGCAAATGCCAATAAACCGCAAAATCAGGCGGAAGCGCATCTAACAAGCCTATAGTACATATTGAGACGCTGCATGACCTTGAAATTGGAATGACATGATGGTTGATGAAGGAATTAGTGTGGCCAGTGGCAACGCATGGATGTTAGTCCTGGACGCTGAAGAAAGATGAAGAAAAGCCTATTCAAGTATTGAGAATAGTGAAAACTGTTGATAATTTCGTGGACCAAAATTATATGAGATGCACGGTTGCACGCATTAGCGTGGTCAAAAGGAATCCTTCCTTCACACCAAAGCTCAAAACGGAGATATTTGACCACCATCATAATTATAAGACAGCCGCCAGATAAAATCGAGGGCAGTCTGATGACGGGTCTCGTGGAAGGGTGCGAGGACGGGGAAGACCGAGGTTATCATGACATTGTATTGAAAGCATCTTGAAATGCGCTTGACGCGATATAATAATTGTACACATTAAGGTCGGACCTAACCTAATTAGCGTATGAACAAAATATCGAGAATTATACTATTATGAAGATCCTTTTCAAAGGTGTCTAAGCAGAAACTGTTATCAATAGCGGCATTCATTGTTGCCGACCGTTGTGTGGTTTCCAGTTATTGACATCAATCTAATAATTATCACCAATAAAATATGTGTTATGGAAAAGAAATTTCGGAATCATTTGAATACTGTGGATCGAAAACGTCGTTAACTGAACCGGACTCGTGAGTTCTGGCTTATTTAACGCATGACGCGGGAGGAGATATTGGACAGGCAGTATTCTATTCTATTTTGAGATTTATTAAGCGCCTCTCATAGTACAATCTAATCAGAGGCGTTCCCAGTGCGAAGAACTCCAGGAAAAAGAAAGTCTTCATACAACGGGCAGAACAAGTAAAACCTCCCTGGGGATGAAATCTGAGCACGAATAATAGTAGGAGCGCCATTCCACAGTAAGAGACAGACAGAGGCAAAGGCGCGATGTTGAGTTGTGGCAGTCCGAGATCGTGGTACAAGAAGATCGTGACGGTCTAAAGAGCGGAGAGGACGTCCAACGGTAGCTGAAAAAGCTTCCGAATAAGATCACAAAGGTAGAGAGGCGCTTTACTCAAAAACATCTTATAGGTAAGAAAAAGAATTTTATATTGAATCCGGGCAGACAAAGGAATCCAGTGACGATGCTCTGTCATGAAACTCGAAATGTGAGAGAAACAAGGAGGCGGGCAATCAAACAAGCAGATGCATTAACTTTGGAGGTGAGGTGACCATTTGTAACGCCAGAGGTGAGGTGGGGTCTGACAAACCCCAATACATATTTTTATTTTCAAGCCGCGATATCAAATGGAAAATACTAAGTTGATTTAAACTATTCTTCTATTATCAATAATCAACTAAACAGACGATTACCACGAACAAATATCTGTTTTCAATCCTTATTAGATAGCTAGAAGGTGAACCCATCCAATGTGTACTTAACCCATGCAAGTTTGGGTCCTCATGTGCAACATTATCAAGTGCACGAATAATCATAATATATATATTTTTAATACAACATAAAATGTTTTAGCCATCATTGTCGTCAGCCTTCTCAATGCCAACACAGAATTGACGTGTTCAAGGCACACTCGCATTGCAAATCATGGCTCATAAAATCAACACGTATAATTTTTTTCTACGAAAAAATGCAATTTCCTTTAAATATGCAACAAAATAAAAAAAAAACTGTTCGTTCAAATTACCTGAAATTGTGGTAAAGTGTTCGTATTTCATATTCACAAAGGTAGAAAAAACAAATTAGAACTGGCTCCATGTTTTCCGCTAAAAATTTAAAGTAGAATGCCTCTGGGGTGTGTCACACCCCACCTCACCTCCAACGGGGTACTGATTGGAGTGAAGTAAGGCGGATTTTAGGTAGCCCAATGAGTAACGAGATACAGTAGTCAATGCGGGAACAGATGAAGGCTTGGACCATACAAGAAAAAATCGATGAAGAGACAGATCGCCTAATGGCACGTAAACGTCGCAGATGATAGAAGCTAGACCGAGAAAGATTAGCAATATGTGTAGAGAAGGAAAGAGTATTGTGAACAGTAACACCAGGCCACGGACATTATTTTGTCACGAAAGTAAATTGAGGAAAGTGTTGGCAAGTAAAACGTAAGATCTCAAGCTTATTAAGCTGTTGACGAGTACCCAGCCAGATCAACTGAGTCTTGGAAGAGTTAAGTGAAAGACGGTTTGAGGACATCCAACAATTGAGATCAGCAGAAAAAGATTCGATAGACTGGAAGGTTGCTGAGAAGAAGAGCCATGGACAAAAGTTTGGACGTCATAAGCATAAAGGTGACCAGAGGCTGAGTGTTTAGCAAAGAGAAGAGGAATATCACATAAGCTGTAAACAAGGTAGACCAGGTTTTTTTAACGTGCAGTTGTACACAAAATGTGCAGTTCCACATTGATTTGTGCAGTTGTAGAAGCACTTCTGTACAGTTAAACTAGCAAAAAATGGTCATTGTCCTCCGATTGGAAGTAATTTACCATGGAAGATGGGAGGGAAAAGTAGGAGTTGTGCAGTTCTAAAAATTCCTTAAAAACAGCCCTGAGGTAGACCTATTAAGAAGTGGATCTAGAACGGATCCTTGAGGAACTCCAAATTTAACAGGAACCCATGGCGTGCGATAATCATCTAGTATAACAATTTTGAGTACGGTCAGTAAGATATGAAAGAAACCAAATAATAGGAAGGCCACTAAGACCAAAAGAAGTTTCAAGACGATAACCATAACCATAAATTTTATTGAAACCCGAGACATCGAAGAAAAACAAGTACAGTAGAACACAAACTATCTTCAAGGGATCAAAAGGGACATGACCCTAAGGAACCTAGGTTCCGCTAGTGGGGCACCTGTAACACGAAGTAAATAATGGCAGACATAATAATGAAAAATAAGTGTATATTAACGTAGTAGAATATCATGGTATACTTTGTCAAATGCTCAAGATGCATCAAAAAGTGCCAGAAGAGTAATTTGTGATTGATCAATAGCAGAATAGATAACAGAAAGAAGAGAAAGAAGAGTAGTTTAGTTGAATGGTGAGCTCTAAAGCCAGATTGTCTGGGAGGTAGAAGACCCGATTGCTCAAGATAAGGGAGAAGTTGCAAAGAAACAAGTCGCTCTAAAGTCCTAGTGAGAGAAAAAGATTTGCAATAGGCCGATAATTTTGGCACAAGCTAGGATCCAGGTTGGGCTGCTTGAGAGACGTTTCTCAGATGCTGGAAGGTGACCTTCTGAAAGAGACCTATCAAATAAGTACAACAGGAAGGGTACAATGTCATCTAGGCGGGAAGATTATTATATCTTGTATCGTAACGTCTTCAGGAGTGATGACGAGGACGAGAGTTCAAACCGTGATGGTGCGTAGATCCAGAGACATGCTGGCCAAGTCCAAATTGCGTTAGAAGATCAATGAAGCGACTCGAAGTATGCAGAGAAGGGTCTTCAACGTGTAAATTGAAGTCACCGACGATTAATAATTGACTATTGCGAGTGATAAGACTCTCCAATACCGAAGATAATTCATTGAAGAAACTGTCAGGGGGCTTAGTAGATCCAGGTCTGTAAACAGTTAGTAATGTTAATGCGCCTCGAGGGGTCACAATACTGATGCGAGGTGCTTCAAACAATTTCCATATGAAGCACAATCCGTGAGAAGCGAGGAGTGGATCGAATGTAAACAATGAGCATTGAGGGGATAGTCTTGGAAGGCCACAGAAGGAGAATCCAGGCGGAGCAGTTCGACCGATCTGCACATCTTCCGATCCATAGTGGCAACTTTCGGTGACAGCGAAGATGTCGAGTTGACGTTCGAGAAGAGTTTGAGCGACGAACGCAAATTTATCAGTGAGGGAACGTGCATTGCAGACAGCTGTCCGAAGACCAGATGGACAGCTGGATGGCATTTCATGTGAAGGAGACGGTAAAGGAGAAGAAGACGACGACGAAGAGGAAAAAGGCGAAGACGTCCTTGAACATGGCGATCAGTTAATCGTAGTTCGTGGCCGTAGAGCGGCATGAGCATTAGTGGTGGATGATCTGTTGTAAGGGCAGCGATGTAGACGATCGCCCAACGGCCTCCAGATCCAGGTGGTTAACCGTAGCGATGATCGTAATCGTAATCGTAATCTCCGGACTTCTATAATAGCCCACTTGACAGCGAAGAGTATAGCACGAGTCTATTCGGTTTATAATTATTATTGTGGTCTACATGTTGAATAGAAGTCTGTTGACTTTATGCGAACTCTGTTATTGCTCGCCCTTTGGCATTATTCGATTTATAAGGAGTAGGTGCATCTCTAACGGCGGGTGTCCAATTTAAGTCGATGCACCAACAATTTGAGACTGCGTAACGCTACCTGATTTGTTGGATATAATGCACGTCACAGTTTTCAAAATATATGAAAATAAATGTCTTCAAGAAAATTATCATTTCCAGCTAAAAATTGATTGAACCGAGCTGTTAAGTATGCAAATTATAATTAATTTTAATTTCACTTCTACGACGGCTAATGGTTTTCCCAGTTCATACATTTTTTGCTTACACACCTTTAAACGTGTACTCGTGATTTAACATAAACTAATTTCGTACACCAGAAAATGACTGTGGCGCAGAAAACGAACTGTAGTTAGCCTAAGCAAAGCGGTTTACGATAAGTTAAAATAAAATAGACATTTTTAATGTAAACTGTAACTAAAAATACGGCTACAGAGCGCAATAAGGAAAATAGTCGACAATGATGATGTTTGTATTTACCAGGATCGAATGCATTAACCCAATTGGACAACGTTGATATTTGCAATTCTACAAATAGTCTTTCTTTTATTTAAACGAGACAATCGCTAGCTTACATAGTGCAATAATAAGCAAGTGTAGAAACTTTTCATCAAAATAAAATAGTGACTCCCTCCCAACAATTCGTACGCAATTTAACAAGGGAGCGTTATCAATTGCCCGGAGTTTCTTTGGAGTTGCACGGATTCTTATACAATTGACGTTTTAATCAAAAAATATTGCCGACTCTACAGGGTGGGACAAATAAAAGTTATCCCTGACGGTCTTTTGACAATATCTTGGCCAAAAAATCAAAACAAGTTTTAGGGTCTCAAAGGTAATTCGTATCTACGTACAATATCCAAATTTCATGTATGTGAAACAGCGCAGAATTTATATCACTTTTAGTGAGTCCACCCTCTGTTTTATAATGCGATGATGAGCATTGGAATTTGCTTTTTTAACCCTCATCCGAACCGAACAAGGGGAGTCTGGCCAGACCCCCTTCATATATTTGCTGCATAACTTTTTTAGGAGTGATATTTTCTCAGATTGCTTTTATGACTTTGTTCCTATGTTACCGAGCTACAATTAGCACATCTAAACGACCAAATCGGTTTAGTGATATGGAAGTTCTGAGGATGATACTGACCGAGACTACAATGATGACAGTTTGGACAGTGAGAGCAACTATAAAGAATGTGAACATGAAGAGATGCCAATGCCTGAAGACCAGCATTCATGTGTTTCTTCTGATGAAAACAATGTGAAATTGAAAATGATAATAAACACGATGATTAGACAAGACCTGGTAGTGAAGATAATGACGACAAAATTGCTGATACTGATGAAGCCGAGAGACCTAAAGTATAGGCTAAATACAAGTATAAGCTTAGATACGGATATTTTTGGCACTCAAAAGCATTGCCAATTGGACGTGCTCTGTTGCACAATGCAGTAACAGAAGATGTGGAATAACATTATACGGACACTTTGAAAATATTCAAGATAGTTTTTGAGAGTTTTATAACAGCCGAGATGAAAGGCATCATCATTCGACATACAAACCCGAAAGCAAAAGCTAATGGACTATGTGTGATGCATGTTTACGTTTTAGGTTTTGTCCCATTCCATTATTTTTTATAGATATTTTCTAGAAAACAGTCATGCTGACTCTGATCATAAGAGCTTTCAGTACTAATTTTACTAAAATTATGGTTTCTTTATTTTGATTTCCAAATGTTATAAATAGACAACTATTGCGCCGATGAACATATGTACGACAAACCGTCACAATGAGTGTAATTAAGCATTTAACACTCGAGTGCCCAAGGTATTGTTTGGTACACGAAGGCCCAAGGAGGGGATCCGCGCGGACCCCAGCGTTTTAATGGTAATATCTTGAGAAGGGATTGGAATATTGTTACAGAATTTAGTTCTATGTATTCCCAGATGAATTTGCAATCGATTGATGTATCTTATACCACAATAACACCACCTGGTGTAAAATAATAGTGTAAAATCTCTTGATACACATTTTATGCTTGCTTGCGTCATTTACCGAAGGAAGTCTATCGTTTTCATGCTAAAATCTTGAGAAGGGACTGGAAAATCATAACAGAATTTAGTTCTATGTAATCCAAAATGAATTTTCAGTCGACTGATGTATCTTATATCACAATAGCACCACCTGGTGCAAAATAATAGTGTAAAAATATCATGATACACAGTATAATGCTTGCTTGCGTCATTTACCGAAGGAATAGCCGCAAATCTTGCGGTACCCTTAGTATACGATGTGGTTGTGGGGTACAGGGCTGGACAATACTCACGCAAAATATACCATTGGATGCCCAAATGGTTGCTCTAGGAATACCTAAAAGCATTTTTGCATATCTATAGCCGTTAAAAAGTTATCCAGAAAAAACGG
Organism: Lumbricus terrestris; assembly: GCA_949752735.1. Classification (NCBI taxonomy): domain Eukaryota; kingdom Metazoa; phylum Annelida; class Clitellata; order Crassiclitellata; family Lumbricidae; genus Lumbricus; species Lumbricus terrestris. The sequence goes on along the minus strand of OX457040.1, from coordinate 66,005,820 downwards.
GCCTGGGGTCCGGTCGGACCCCCTCTTGGGCACTCGAGGGTTAATTTCAAATTCATCATAAAAAATGATTTATATTGCATAAAGAGACTGGTACATTGTTGTTTTGAGTTACACTGATATCATCTTACAAAATTGGCATATAAAACTTTCTATTTCCTATGGAAAACCCACATCGAAACTGGGTCTGGCCAGAACCCCCCTTGTTCAAATTAAGTTGCATTTTAGCTTGTTCGGATGAGGGTTAAACTCAAATCTCCACAACGACGGCAATAAAAATGTGAATGACTGATTTGCTAATTGCTATGTGACAATCTGCTTCATATTGTTGCAAAAGTAGTCGCGCAAAGCCTAGGTCGAGCACTTGATGATGATGATGCTGTCCATCTTCATTTCTGAGGGTCGGAGACCAGAGACAACGACAGCAGCTTCCTCCATTCCTCTCTGTCCTGCGCCCGTCTGACACAGTCCACAGGTGATAGTCCGGTCCAGTCACAGACATCATCCATCCAGCGCCTCCTTGGTCTTCCACGTGCTCTGGTACCCTCAATTCGTCCTTGTATTAGCAGTGTCGATATCTTGTCTGCCCTCATCAGGTGTCCGAAGTATCGCAGTTTCCTTTTTTGCACCCTCTCCAGCAGTCTCTTTTTCGGCCGCAGCTCCGCCAAAATCGAGGCATTTGTTCTGTGTTCTGTCCAGTCGACTTGCATCATTCTTCTATACGTCATCATCTCAAATGCCGTCAATCTCCTTCTATCCGCCGCCTTCAAGGTCCATGCCTCACTTCCTTACAACGCCACCGACCACACCATCGTCTCCGTAACCCTCCTCTTCAGCGCATGCCCGACAGAACGATCTTTCCACAGGCAGTCCAGTGACCCCATCGCCGTCCGAGCCGTCCCCAATCTAGCCCTGATTTCTCGGCTTCCGTCTCCAGTGTCATCTATCAATGCTCCCAGGTAGCGGAAAGCCTCAACCTGTTCTAGAGGTTCCCCATTGCAGGTGATCTGAATTGTTTCTCTCGTTTTGGATACTACCATAACTTTGTCTTTTGTATGCTTATTTCCAAACCGTACTCCTTTGAGACCTCATTTACCCTATCTATCAGTTGTTGAAGTGCTGCTGCTGACGTCGCAATTAGAACAATGTCGTCCGCATAACGCAGGTTGTTTATTGTGCGTCCACTTATGGTAACTCCTATCCATCCCAGCTCGTCCGCCGACTCTCGCATCACGTACTCTGAGTAGCAGTTGAAAGACAGTGGCGACACCAGACAGCCTTGCCTCACTCCTTTTCCTATCCTAAACCATTCCGTTAGTTCTTTTTCCACCCGAACCGCAGCTTGTTGATTGCTGTATAGGTTCTTGATTGCATCCACAGTGTGGCTACTCATGCCCATCCTTTTCAGCACTGACCATAATTTCCGATGGCTTACCGAATCAAAAGCTTTCTTGTAGTCAATGAAGGCCATGTACAGGGGTACCGAAGCTTCCCGGGCTTTCTCCATGATTATTCGTAAGTTGAAAATTTGATCTCTAGTGCCCACCCCTCTACGAAAACCCATCTGTACATCCGCCAGCTCCTCCTCCGCCGTCCTCTGCATCCTTTTAAGTAGAACTCTAAGTAATATCTTGCTTGCATGACTGATGAGAGCAATTGTTCGATGTTCCTCACATTTTTCAGTACCCTTGACTTTTGGGATGGTTACAAAGATGGACTTGGCCCATTCTACAGGCCATGCGCCCGTCTCAATTATTTGATTGCACAGTCTGCAGAAGGTTTCAGCCACCGCATCGCTGTCTATCTTCCATAATTCCGCTGGTAAGTTATCACTTGGACACCCTTAAATCGGTTCTCTCTGAAGTTATAAATAATTTTGTTCAACCATGTACAAATAAGCCTATAAGCCTGGTTCAGTACTTTGCTCTTGAGTGCTGTAATACGCCGAGCAAATTTCTGTCCAGGGTAAACGACCTCTGTTGTCATAGACCCTGGTCAAATCGGATCCATCCATGTACAAATAGTACAATCTCACTAATAAGTAGCTGTATAACGCCGCTGTATTAGAAACAAAGGATGTTTAACGTCGCCCTCTTCATCCTCTGTGTAGAGTTGGGACTGGCGCTACAACAGAATCGCCCAAGGTAGTCTTCCTATGATCAGCTTTTTCTTATTACTGCTTTACCTTCTAAGTCTATGTGGATTGGATTATTTATTTCTTATTAATAATTACTCATTCATTTATTCATTTCAGTGGTGTGAAAAAGTTTTGCATCACCCATATATTTTCTGTATTTCTTCTGTATTAAGATGAATAATGTACTGGTAAACATGCGGGCGTTAATTAAAGGTTTTCTTATTGTTTGGTTCGAGTTTATAAGCATATTTCTTTAAATTTGACATGATGAAAGTTCGTTTACCACCTCGTGGCTATACCAGCATGAGTAAGGCCATACAGGCTTGTAACCCGCTAACGCTTGTTCTGTGCATAGTGCAATGTGTTGGGATGAAATGACCGGTTATGTGTTTGTTCGTAGGCCTTCTTTATGACTTAGAGGCCTCGAAAAAGCCATTTCCGCATGTCAGTGATGCACGATTTTTTTGTCCAGCCCTTGTTCTTCACCACTTGTCTGCAACGTTTCGGCATCGAGTTGACCAGCTTGACGAGGTGGTCATGGGACACAGTGGCGCAACCAGGGGGTGCTGGGGGGTGCTTGAGCACCCCCCAGGGCTAAAAAGATGACCCACACAATTTTTCCAAATCCGATGAGTTTTTTGTGGAGTGGGGTAGGGGGGGGTAGGGGAGGTAGGGGTCTTTCACTCTTTCAGTATTTCAGATTAGGTCTACACATCAAGCAAGTTCCTTCATTCTTATTATCTTAGTCAAATTCATGGTTCATAAAGCACTAGATTTCAGTGTTTACCTGAGTTTGTCTGGGTCTCGAGAATTTGCCTAGTGATGAATTAAAAGTGCTAGTGGTATGCCTATGCCTTTACATTACACTGATTACAGTGTCTCACCAATTTATTGATACTATATGTTGCGACATAATTGATAATACCGTGTGTGCTATTTTATTGAGGCCTAGTTAAGAATTGTTTCCTTCAAATTAGTATTATAATAACATACAGCTATTCAGCTTAGTTTGATCTAGACATTTTCAGCAGAGAAAGCGGCCAGAAAAGAAAAATTTTCCCAGAAACTTTGGCAAAATGATAGTAGTTTTTAGTTGCTGTTTATTATATTGTATTGCATAAACTGCCATATTATCTTATTTCCTACTATATAGCTATAATTTTATTATTTATTATTGTAATATAATTATGATACTATCGTATGATATTATAATTTGCTGTCATGGGCGGATATTTAGGGCGATAGGGGAGACGTAAGTAACTGTGAGGCAACACTCTGAAGTTTTAAACCCCAAAGTTCGTGGTAAGGGGACGGAGATGCTTATATCCCCGATATAAATAGTTCATAAATATTATTAAAAATTTCCGATGTGTTATCCACTGTTTATCCATATTATAATCAACAATTTTGTTAAGACGACAGCCTAAAATGCTGTCATTACAGTGTGTGCAAAAAAATCGTAAACGATGGGAGGAGACATATTTTATGGAAATCTTAAATCACGTCTGAGCACTAAAATCATGAGTTATTTTAACTTATTTTGTAAAAATGACAGCTTTAAAAGTCACGGTGCACTGTGCAAATCCAAAATTTTTAAGTAATTGTGAGGCAACACTCAGAAATTTTAAACTGAAATCTATGACTGACAGCATTGAAAATGAGCAATTTTATCATAGATGTAAAAAACGATGAAAATAAAATAAAAAACGGTAAAAAACGTCGTTTTTTCGAAATAATAAAAAACGACAAAAAAACGATAAAAAACGGAAACGGAAAATAATTTGCCTTGATACATCCGAAATTTCATTTTCAGCTTACAAGCCCTGCTTATGCAATTTTATCAAGAAACCGCAAATAACACAACTTTATTATTAGGCCAAAATAATTGGTATAAGTAACATTAATCTACCACAGTTTTTTTTCTTATAACTTTGGTTTAATAAGAAATTCGGACAAATTGAAGGTATTGAAATTTTTTCAAATTTAAATTGTAGACATAAGTCCACATTAGGCCTATAAGTTTATGCTGAGCCACATAACAAATTAAAATCTAACCAGAAACAAAAACCACAGATGTTTACTCAATTATATATTGTACATTTGTTTTAAAATTGTTATTTATAAATATTAATTATAGGCCCAAGAATTTTATATCAAAATAACTCTTACAAATTTCATTTCTTATCGGGATCTACTACATGTATTTCTCAAAATTATGACTCAAACAATTACATAAAGACCCTATAGTTAGCTGCATCCTTGAGAGTACGGCGAAAACGTATGGAATATCAGAAAAACTAAAATTAAGGAAAATAATATTAGACAGTAAATAATTAAATAAAGTTACATAAAAATCGAAAAAAAACATAAAAAACGATGGGAAAAATAAAAAACGAAAAAACGACGTTTTTTGGGAGAGAATAAAAAACGAAAAAACGTTTTTTACAACTATGAATTTTATTAAGATGACAGCTTTAAAGCCTACCATTACAGTATGAAAATAAAAAATTAAACATTGGGGAGATGGTCTTACACAGTGGGGAGATGGTCTTACACAATGGGGAGATGGTCTTACACAATGTCTTTCAGCAATGAAATCATGATACATTTCGCTAAAATGACAGCCTAAAATGATGCCACTGCAGTGTGGAAATAAAAATTCTATATTGGGGAGGAGGCTCATCCGGCCCCTGCTCAAGCCCGTTCCCCTGCTAGGCCTATAATTATGTTAAAATCTGAAATCACTCTTTTTTATCAGCACTGAGGCAATAGATCTATTTTGCTAAGTTGACATATTAAAGTGGTACCAAGATAACCGTGGAAACTCGGCAAAATATTTTTGTTATAATTGTGAGTAGGCCTATATTTATAATTCGTTGAAGTTTAGACCACTCTTATCAGCACTGAAATAGTATTATATAGCAAGTGTGCTTTAGATGACAGCTCAAAATGCCGCCATTGCAGTGTGGAAATTAGAAAATTTCTTATTTGGAGGGGCACATCCTTTTCCAAAGCCCAGCTGCTTTTTTCTGTCGGATGCTCGCTTTTCCCTAGAAACCTTGATTCCCAGAGAAGGGACTATATAAAACACTAGTTATTGGGGGAGGGGCTAGATCAAACACTGGTTGTTATTTCTGCCACTTACGAGCTATAGGCCTAATACCCATTGTCTTATCTAAAACACATGGAAAAGGACATTTTTGAAGTCTTAAACCATGTTTTTCAGAAGTTTTCATGACTCTATCGCTCATAAATAGGCCTACAGCTGGCAAACAAGGGCCTGAAACGTGATTTAGCTTATGTCAAAAGTAAAAAATGCGTTGGTTTCTGGGGCGGAGCCCCAGACCCCGCTGGGGAGCATACGACGTACCACCAAAGCCCCTAGTTGGCATTGGCTTCGTTCCATCAGCACTCGCTGCATCGGAACTTCGGCGCTTACAAAAATCTGAGCACCCCCAGGAAAATGTTCTGGTTGCGCCCCTGATGGGACACAAAGCGGTTCCAGGCGGCGATGAGCGATTCAATGAGCTCGCATTTAGAAGTTGGATATCTCTTGGATATCTCCAAGGCTGCTTTATGCCACAGATTCTCAATTGGATTGAGATCCGGGGACTGGGCGGGCCAGTCCAGCGTTGTTTTCTTTCGTTATGGTTTGGATCGCATGGCTGCCAGTGGCGTCGGACGTCTGCATATCGTTGATGGAATGGTCAACGCAACCAAGTGCATCGGCATACCGCAGAAGTGCATGGTGCCATCAGTTCAGCAACTCTTCCCAGGCCAGTTGACATGATGTATATTTCAGTATGACAATGCACTATGCCATCGTGCCAAACACCAGAAACTTTTTGAATTTCCACATTGCAATGGCAGCATTTTAAGGTGTCATCTTAACAAAATAGCTGTACTTTTTCAGTGACCCATTAGAAACTTTTTGAATTTCCACATTGCAATGGCAGCATTTTAAGGTGTCATCTTAACAAAATTGCTGTACTTTATCAGTGACCCATTAGAAACTTTTTGAATTTCCACATTGCAATAGGCTGCATTTTAAAGTGTCATCTTAACTTGATAGTATCATATATTATAGTAGTAAATAATGTTAATATAATCATATAATAATAAATAATATCACGGTATATTATAACACTTCATGCAAAACAATGATGAAAACAGTAACCAAAAACCAATGTCATTTCGTCAAATTTTTCTGGGGGGGAAATGTCAATCCTGGGGGAACTTCCCTCCCCCCCCAGAGACGTCTAGAATAAACACTGACCATCAGCAGTGAGTGCGTCGATGTTTGAAACATTAGATGGAATGAGACTTAGACCACGAATTGCTTGTTTTGTAAGATCTCCAAATCGTAGGCTAAACTGCTGAAGTAGACTGTTCAGAAATGGAAGATAAATGTTTAGTGTGAGAACATTTGCTGCAGGTTTAGGGGAGCGTACGCCGGCTCCGCCCCCTCTAAATCCGCGCCTGATAAGTGCTATAAAAGCAAAGCACACAAGACTGGTTTGTGAGAATAAAACAACCGTCAGCGGCAATATTGAAAACAATGTAACTGGAAATTAATTTTCAAAATAAATACAAACACAGAAGTGGATTTTTCAACTTTTCTCCGTCTACATGGATACTTTATTAAGGGGACACTATTTACCGTGACACCGGCCATCGAGCCATTCGCTCACCTGCTAATGAAGAACTTCTTGTTTCCCGTGAGTAATGGCACCTCAACTAGGCAGCGTGTCCCAATCCCGATTGTTGGTCCAACATGCACTTGGAATGGACTTACGATGGAGATGCGCCTTTGCATAGAAAAATTAATAGTGCCAGAATGTTTAGAAAGTAAAACACTGGTCAGACGAATTACAATTGCTTAAGAAAGGTATAAGACATCTGGACATTACCCTCTCCCATTGTCCCCTCCCGCCATTACCACCGACCATTACCCACGCCCCGTAGGATATAAGCCACCTACCATTACCACCGATATTCAATATACGAGATGTTAGATTATATTTTGTTTCTGTATTTTTGTTTACATTTTGTGCCAGTTTACTGCACAACATAAAAGGTCAGTTGCCATTAATTAATAAATAATTAGTTAATTAATTGTTGTTAATTACTAAGGGCAAATTGAATAACAATTTTTAAAAATCTATGTCAATGCAGCACTGAAACTTTTTCGATAAAAAAAAAATAATGAAGCAACCTTACTGAATGATGTTAACGGGAGCAAAGGATTTTAAGAATTAAATGAAATAGGCCTACACCAATCAATACTCAGTCTTCAATAGGTCAAAGCAGCCAAAACGATTTTGCTACTACACAATATTGAATTGCTGCCGATGCCACTGCGTTGTAGTGCCAGTCCCAAGTCGGCTCCACAGAGGAAGAGGACGCTTATTATTTTTTATGGAAGCGTCTTTGAACAGCAACCAATTTACCAAACGATCATGCTTCTGAAACGACAGCAGCACCCGTATTAACTATGCTACGTTTGATTTAAATAGTACTTGATGTAAACCATAGTTGTAAAAAACGGTTTTTTGGTTTTTTATTCTCTCCCAAAAAACGTCGTTTTTTTCGTTTTTTATTTTTCCCATGGTTTTTTATCGTTTTTTTCGATTTTTATGTAACTTTATTTAATTATTTACTGTCTAATATTATTTTCCTTAATTTAATTTTTGTCCGATATTCCATACGTTTTCACCGTACTCTCAAGGATGCAGCTAACTATAGGGTCTTTATGTAATTGTTTAAGTCATATTTTTGAGAAATACATGTAGTAGATCCCTACAAGAAATGAAATTTCTAAGAGTTATTTTGATATAAAATTTTTGGGCATATTTATTAATATTTATAAGTAGCAATTTTAAATTAAGCACAAAATAATGTGAAATATGTAATTTAGTAAACATCTGTGGTTTTTGCTTCTGGTTAGATTTTAATTGTGTTATGTCGATCAGCATAAACTTATAATGTGGACTTATGTCTACAATTTAAATTTGAAAAGATTTCAATAGGCCTACCTTAATTTATCCGAATTTCTTATTAAACGAAAGTTATAAGAAAAAATAACTGTGGTAGATTAATGTTACTTATACCAATTGTTTTGGCCTAATAATAAAGTTGTGTTATTTGCAGTTTCTTAATAAACTTGCATAAGCAGATAAGGTTTGTAAGCTGAAAATGAAATTTCAGATGTAACAAAGGCAAATTATTTCCCGTTTCCGTTTTTTATCGTTTTTTTGTCGTTTTTTATTATTTCGAAAAAACGACGTTTTTTACCGTTTTTTATTTTATTTTCATCGTTTTTACATCTATGATGTAAACGATATAAAGGTGTTCAACATGCAAGGAATAAAGAGGGAACGAGACGCTTATCTTAATGTGTTTTGACGCAACGCTATTGATCTGATAATTATTACATTAACCATCAGAATTTATCGACATTGGATAGAGTAGACGATTTGCTGGATCGAATTATTTGTATCGGAGAGGCGCAGGGTTAAGCCTCTTCCATATGCATGGTTATTGTTTAGTTATGATGATCAAGTTCTTTTGTTCTAATGTCGTCGTATTGCGTTATCGAAACCAATTTACGTGGAAAGCTAAGCGTTGTGTGGGTGGATCAATAGTTTAACGGAAGCAAAGCATAATTACCAAAAGAAATGAACTTTAAATACACCAATCTATGTAGCCTAAACGTTCGTTTTTAGCTCAATAAAATAATATTTGCCTTTATTCGCTTGGCGTAGAATAATCTTTTTCAGCATTCCGACTTCTACTTTGGCACGAGTCATTTCCATCAATCCAACTTCCATTATGGAAAGAATTTCTAAATTCATTCATCTTTGAGAAATGGATATTTTTACCAATCCAACTTCTATTTAAATAGCAATTATATTTCATCGATCCAGCACCAATTAAATTGGAGTGGGATCGATGAAAAGATTCTTGCTGAAATTTTCATCAAGAATCTTTTCATCGATCCCACTTCCATATCCATAGCCTACAAATTATTTTCATCAATCCGACTTAAACTTAGCGAAAATTCTTTTTTTCAATCCAACCGGTAAGCGACCAAATCTAAAATGAAGGCAATGGGAATTGTCAATTAATCAATTGCACTAAAGCGATCTATATGACAGACTTCAAAAGAAATCAAAAGACATAGCTGGACATTGGACAACAGATTGCTCCAAGACACCGGGTGTTTAACTCTGCCACAGTCGCCTCCTTCCACCGCTCCCGCAGCCAAATGCGGTGCCGTTCCACCCCAGAAGAGTTAGTTTCAACTCGGAAAGTCTGCAATGCGGGCAATTTCGTGCCTTTCAGTTGTTAAGTTTAGTTAACACTTGATGCAATGTTTCAGCTAAAAACACTTCTCAAACCTCAAAGAACCTACTTACGCGTTCTCAGATTATAATCATTGTTTTGATCTGAACATTTTTGTTTGATCTATTCTTCAAGCTATGAAGGAAAAAAAATTCCCCGAAAATTATTATAAAAACCTGAGAACTCTTAAGTGCATCGTGAAAACAATCCTACCATGCTTCATCGATCCGTGCATCTAATAATTACAATACAATACAATACAATACAATTAGTCATTTATACCGCGCTTTAACAAAACAAGTCTTGCACAATTATTTATGAAGGTGCGTTATTTATTTGTAGATACAAAATCTTACTTTTCAGCAACATAATTTGTACTATCTCTCATTCATTCCGAACGAACCTATGAGTCGTGCGGTGAAGTCTTACATTATACATTGGAGCAGACCCAGTGTATCATCCTTCAGAAGTTATCGTCTGGTTTCATTTCCGATGTAGAATCCTTCATAACCATCAATAATTGTTACGACTATTTTCATTCTTTTACTTTACCTGCGTTCCAAAGTAGCATCGTCTCTACTCTCCCATCGTTTCATTGTGTATCCTTTGTTCCATCAGCCTCAACATTCAATAGAGAACGTATGTAAAATCTATGGTTGAGCAAATATGCGTATAACTGTAACATAATTATTCGCATCAATTATTTTCAAGATCCTGTACATCCTTCGCAACATGTACACTGTACAGTGCGCTGAAAACTGGGATATCGTGCGCCTAAGCCTAACCTTTCCCCTGTCCATGCTTGCTTGCATTCTATTATGTAAATGATGAGTTCTAAACACTATCTCCATTTAGAAGATGGCGTTTTACAAATCTTAATTTTTAGACAGTAGGAACCTTCCAACCACCTGAATTTGCATATAGCAATCATTATTTTTGGCAAAGTATTGAGTGTTCAGTGTTCATATCAAAATTGTCAGTGTAATCCAATAGCACATGAGAAAATTGCAAATGAACTCCGTGCAACTTTTTTTAATCTTCGTTTATTGACATTCAATCTGACACACCGCAGAACGATTACAGGTACAAGGTTATACGAAATACGGCAAGCTTCGCACGACACGCAGATCGGCTACAACAGGTTCGGTAATTTAACACTAATGGCCTAAGTACTGGATCACTTCTGTCGGCCAAGCCAGAAGTGGGAGGGGCGATCTTTATTTTTAGCAGAACCCGAGTCAAGCAACACAACAGCAAAGCGCCATTGGCAGCTAACATAAACTTTTAATAAATTAATGCCCTGAGCGAGGCTTGAACCCGGGTCGCGCGGATGACTCTCAGTTTAACGGCCAGCGCTCTCTCCACTGAGCTACGGGACCCCCCTTGTAAAAACTTGTAAATCACCCCGAACACCCACCACACACCCACCCACGCAACCACCCACAATCCCGCATACGCACGTACGCACGCACTCAAACACTCAGAAATGCGAAGAAAAATACAAAGCAAACGCACATAGAGAGATATGCAAACGCGCACACAATGCACACACACATACACACACACACACACACAAACACACACACACACACACACACACACTAATAAAAAACAAATACGCACAGAAAAAAACGAATACACACACATGACCACCCCGTCGCGATCTGGTGAAATTGTACAGCTCGATACGCCTCTGAAAAGACCACAGTGGGGCTGAGATAGGTGTCAGGCTCAGTGCCGTTACTACCGTACCGATGATTATCTGGTTCGAGAAGAACCATGCCACTCTGCAGAAAAGGGCGAAGAAATCTGCGACCTGCTACTGCAAGAGATGGCACCGATAAACACAATGTCATCCACTTAAGAGAAGATGGAGCAATCAATTGCAACTTTAGAATCTCAATCTGCATCAATGCAATCACTCGCGAACAAAGCTGGATATAAAATGCCGGAACTTACGTGTAGATAAAAGCATCAAATGAGACGGACTGCAGCTCATAACATAATGGGTTGAGGCAGATAAGTGTAGGAGTGATTAAGCCATAGGCCTACATGTAGGACGCGCGTAATAAACCCTAGAAGAAATGTTTCTAAATTCCTTGCACGGGAATTATTGCTGATTAATAATTATTTTGCATTATAATACTTATCGCAATAATACGTGTATCATAAACGGCGTAATATGTATTGCATTGTGCTGTTAAGCGATAAATATTAGTAATTATAATATTATTTTATTATTTTTTGTCATCAATAGCTTTTCATGTAAAAATAAGGCGGATAGCGTTTGAATTTCAACAACTGCGAACATTATTATAGGCGACGGAGCAAATTACGTTCATATAGTGCCCTAATAACACGAATTAAAGGTGTGTAAGACTTTAAATCAAGTCAAAGAGCAGTACTGATCATCTTCCTAATAACACGTAGCGCAGTCAAGCAGTTACCAGCCAACTATCAGTCTAGGATGATGCCATTCTAAATTCTGGATAACCAAATAGGGCAGCTTCAACGACCCTGGCAAGCATTAAATGTTGCAAAACAACTGTACACTTACTTACTTGCCTACTAACTAACTTACCCACCTACTTACACACTGAAAATAAAGCAAGGGAGCCGTTGAAGAGAATAACCAACTAGGCCTATCTGTTTAACCGTGGCTGGGCTCGTAGCGTCTCTGAGTAGGCTTCTTAAAGGGGCGCCATATAAATTTTCAAACAGAATGAATAAACGAATAACTAATTCACATTAAATTACTTATCACAACAATAGTTGTGTGTATCGTAAATGGTGTGATTTATTTTGCGTTGAGCAGCTGGACAATGATTAATATTATTAATTATGAATTGTAGTAATTATAATTGTACCGTCTTTATCATCAACAACGTTTCATGTAATGATACGCGGATAGTCGCCAGAAATATTACTCGACTGAGCGGAATTACGTTCATATTGTGTCTAAGTAAGATGATTTAAAGGTGTGTAAGGCTTTTCATAAATAACGATAAAGTAAGCTTACAGAGGGGCGACGCTGGAGAACATCCACAACAGCGTTGTTAACCCTCAGGCTACCAAGCTTTTTTGTAACACTGACTACCAAGGGGGGTGGTTACCACCCCCCCCCCTGGATTTTGGGTTTGGTTTGAGATATCATAACTTGTAATACACCATTTGATTCAGCATTCATTTCTGCACAAAATGGTATATTTAGGTTTGGAAAATATGAAGGCACCTCGAAATTATGAATTTTTTACCATGGGTACCCATCGATTCCACAAAATGTATGCTTACGCATAGGGAATATATTAGATTCTGTTTGTTTTATACATGATTTATATATAAAAAGTAGTTTACATATAATAAAGTCCAATATTCAACTATAAAAACTAGTAATAATTCTGTTTTATGTTAAATCAAAACAAAAAAACATGTTTTAGCCGCTGAAAAACGTTTACGCACACATATCGGTTCGCGTTGCAAAAAAACCCAACATTTTTATACATTTTAATTTATTTTGAGCACTTCCGGTCATCAAATTTTAAATTATTTAGTATTAAAAAATAGCCCTAAATGCCCTCTACAGAATGGCATAATTTATTTCTATTAAAAAATAAATTATGGATAAGTTATAATAGAAAAAACATGACAATTTTATGAAAATAAAACACCTTTATATATATTTTAATTTATTTTGAGCACTTCCGGTTGTCATAAGACAACTCAATGAGCATGGCAATGTAGCCCCACATTCCCTCTATAGAATGGTATAATTTGTGTCTCTTAATATTAAGAGGCGGAAAAGTTACAGACGGTATTCTAGGGGGGGGTGGTATCCACCCCCTGGTACTTTGGGTATATCGGGTGTAACTTTTGAACGGTAGGGGGCATCATCAAAACTTTTAGCTCAAAATGTGTCTCAATGAATCCTCTACAGCTACCAATTTTTTCAAAATTTTATTCCAGACGGAACGCGTTTGATTTGCGAAAAACCTAGGGGGGGTGGCAACCACTCCCCCCCTTGGTAGCCCGAGGGTTAAACAATTACTGACTGTCACTACATTCAAGTTCTGGTGATGTCAGTCCAAATTCTTGATGAGAGAGGTTGCAACATCAACCGTCCATGGTCAAGCAGTAAATGTTCCTAAATTTACTTACTTACTTGTTGACATTTGATCGTCAATTTTGCTCTCGTTTGTCTCTGAAAATGATAATAAGCAAGCAGGTAAGCCGTTAAATCGAGGAACCAATTGGACAAACGATCTGAATCATATAGAACGCAATCCAACCGAAAGTCAGACATAACTTCAACGATCAACCAAGGGCGGATATAGATAAAGAAATTTTCGAATGGGTGAAGGCAAAATTCTTGAAATTACTCCATTTTCCAAGTCAACATTAAGATAGTTGATGACCTGGGGGTGCTTTCTCTCTCTCATCTTTTCCGCGGCATTGATTGAAAGTTTTATGCAACCTAATGGGGGCACGTACTGTGAACGTTTCTCAATGGGGGATGGCCGGATTGGCCACCCTGGATCCACCCCTGCTATCAACCACCTCGCATGAAAAGTTAGAACGGAGCGAGAAAGAGCGAAAGTAAAGAATATGAAAAAGTGACATGAGCCACATCAATCTACAGTCTTCAAAGATCATGTCGGTCATTGGAATGAAGAGGGCATACGTCAATCTACAGAGTCTTCAAATACTGAAGCAGTCAATTGTATTCTACAAAATCATTTATACAGCGCCTCTACTAGGGTGAACCAGGGGCGCAACCAGAACACTATTGGCGAGTTCACAAAGTCCGACCGCGTATTAATAAAAATAACAAGTAATGTGCACATTCATTCGTTGGACCATAATTATATGCTGCTTAGCAACAAATGACAGCAATATAATAATATTATTCACGTTCAATCTACATTTAAGCAAGAATACCTGAAAGTTGTGAAATTATCGGAATTACTGCTGACACTTTTGTGATTTCATTGGTTGTTAAATTAATAACACTGACTGTCTGCTTTATATGATAACTTCCTAACGCTTAACACTTAAAGACCCGCCTACCCGCTAATCTGATTGCCCGAAGATTAGCTTCGTCCAATCAAACTGTTCACTACCTAGATTGGCACCAGATTGGCATTATGACTAATTAGGTTGTCTACGATATTATATATATATTAATAACATTATTTTATATTATTATAGTTATAAGATTCACCCGAGCCGACGCTCGCGGAACCATTGGGTTCCATACTGTTTAAACTAAGCGTTTAACCTGGATGGAAACTATAGGCCTAAGCCGCAATGACAAGATGCGTCGCTAAACCCTCAAAAATTATGGCTCGGGTCAAGGCCGTAGCCAGGATTTGATTTCGGGGGGTGTTTCTTCAGTTTCCCGTCTGAAAAAACTGTTGACCTTTTTTAGTAATTCGGCAGAAATCTTTAGAAAATGTTACCAATTTCGGGGTGTTTTCATGGTTTTATTTCATGGCTTTTACATCGTGTGCTAGTAATTGCATTCTTTCATTTTTTACATTTTCCATTTGGGGGGGGGGGTGTTCAAACACCCAAAACACCCCTCTAGCTACGGCTAGACACGTTATGCAACGTTATGACGGAAAATATAATTCTGCTTATACTGCGCATTACTTTAAATAAGGCTTATGATCCTATCAAATATCTCAGCCTTTTATTCTAAAAAATATCGGTAAACTATAATTGAATTCAATTGAATTCGGATTCTGCTAGCAATGTTGGAACACAACTTCCTTTAAACACCTTTAAACTTTGTCTTTCGCGTAGTTTATATGTTTGTCAATTTCAGGGCTTGTCAATGTCCTTAGCATCAGATTCTATTTCAATTTCACTTCAACATTATCCTATTTTGGTAACGCTAACCCAGGTCTGGCGAAAAAGCGGTAATTTTCTGTTAACTTACAATTATTATTACATGTATATTAGTTTATTGACATCAAAAACTGATAATGTACCGCAATTATGTAATAAAAGCTTGATCTTATCTGAGATCATGACTTTTAGAATACCCTGGGGATGAGCGAAGGGAATAGTTTCCATTTATCGTTTTTCGTAAACGTGATTTTTTAAGTTATTAGCGATTTCTTACGTTAAGATTTCTGATTTCTTCTATTTCTAGCATAATAAATTAGCATTATCAGCCTCGCCAGTCGCGGGTTGTTTCCCGCTCCTTTTCATACAACACCCATACCCATGCCCTTGTACCCAACAAAATTCACCACTGCTGCTCGTTACTCGTAGGTCTGCCTATTAATGCCCGCAATGACCTGGTGCTCCGTTCTTCTAACCGTTAGAGACGACTTTTAGTTCATGAAATGGTTTAGCAATTAATGTTTCTTCTCCGTTAAATAATGCGGGCAAACAAAAGTCAGATTGGTCTTAATGGGTTCCCATCCTCAGCTCGTCAGTTTGAGGATTTCTTTTGGTTATTGTCATACGCTATAGGACACGAAGACCTTTCTCCCAAGACGTTGAATCCTGCCTACAGTACATCATTTACAACTGCATGCCTACCTCAGTTCATTTCTAAGTTGGTGACGCTTTGTTTTAGTCTCATTTTTGGTGGGGTGTTTTAGTGGGTGGGGTGGAGCGGAATTATAAGGCTAATTTTAGTTCAGTTTTGGTGGGGGGGGTTTGGGGGGGGGGGCGGGGTTAGGTCTAGTTTTAATTTCATGTGTTTTGTTTTTGGGGTGGGTGTTTTCCCTCGTTTGTTCCATTTACATCTGCCAAGACTTCAGTTTTGCATGTAAAAAAAACCGGATGGCCGTTTTTAAGGGGACTTGTTTAGGGCGAGGGCTTAGCACCCTAACCTCCCGTCGCCGCCACTAATCATCATCATCATGAAGCATCATCATCATCATCATCATCATCATCATCATCATCATCATCATGAAGCATGCGTTGTGTGATCGGAGGTGCCAAGTGTCCGAGTAAAACGGACAGATGTCATCTTACGACTTCTACGTTATGATAATTATTCGTCTTCTATAATCTAAATCCGTTCTGCGACATGTGGTTCGGATCTAGAATTCTAGATCATCGGTTCCCGCCGTTTCATCAACCTTAGTTGGACTACAGATTCTACAACAATCGATTGAAACCATCATTTTTCAGTTGTTTAACAACAAACAACATCCTATAACTGTCAGTAGTAAGTTGACGTAGACCTCATGACGATAAGTTGTAACTTTGAGTGTTTACAAGCACATACATCTTGTGGGGCGCAGTGGTGTAGTAGGTATGTTCGTTGCATTGCAGCCGGATGGTTTCAGGTTGGAATCCAACTCAACCTTGGGCAAGCGCTTCACTCTCAGTTGCTCAGCGCTTCGGCGGTAACTCCGATGCAGTGTCCGCGCTGTAGTCGGTTACGCCGCTAGCAGTTACTTTGATGGGCGCTATAGCAAGTACGGAAACAAGCAAACAAACAAACGTTACAATTTTTACATTGAGAAATAATGTTCGTTGCTTAACAGAAATGTCAACATTATTTCTCAATGTCAACATTAGGTCAACACAAATGTCAACATCAAGTCAACATCATTTATGGACGGTCTCAATCCGGTATTCATTCTTTTCTTCCATCTATCCTTCTTGCACAATTTTTCATTAATTCGGATTTTTATCCTTAGTCTTTTCCATCCTTTTCTTTCCTTCATTTTATCTTTCTAATGAACCTTTCCATTCTAGTGGCCGCCTGGGACGTAAGCGTTGACTCTGCTGAACATCACTTCATATGTAAATTTCCCGATTTTGAATGTAAAATATATTTTCTTGTGATAACCGATATTAAGGTGTCTTAGAGGCGTATTAATTTCCAATGATTTGCACCATACCTCATGCGGTTTTCTATAATTCTCATCTCATCATCTAAACAGGCAATCCTAACAATAAGTATTGCTCTCTGTTTTGATTACTTGTGTGGCTGCCCCGGCTACAAAAGTCTGGCGCCATCACTACTGGACAGTGGCGGTGCTAACATAGAAGTTGGAGAGAGAGAGAGAGAGAGAGAGAGAGAGAGAGAGAGAGAGAGAGAGAGAGAGAGAGAGAGAGAGAGACAGACAGAGAGAGAGACAGAGAGAGAGAGAGAGAGAGAGAGAGAGACAGAGAGAGATAGAGAGAGAGAGAGAGAGAGAGAGAGAGAGAGAGAGAGAGAGAGAGAGAGAGAGAGAGAGAGAGAGAGAGAGAGAGAGAGAGAGAGAGAGAGATACAGAGACGGAGGCACACACACACACACAGAGTGAGACAGAGACAGAGACACAGAGAGAGACAGAGAGAGAGAGACAGAGAGACAGAGAAGCGCATGCAGTTTCAAAGTCGACATCGGTTGAATGCGGTGGAGGAGATGCATAACAATAATATCGTATCTGATTCGGACAAAGATCAGAAGACATTGAAGGTCATGAGTCATGTATGTGGAGATGTGCGAAGTAATGGAAGTTTACAGAAAATGTGTTCTCCACATTTGAGTAAAGTCAGCAGATATTTCAAATCCATTGTACTTTTCCAAAATACCATTGTTTTTGTTTTGTCCGCATTTATTTCAATCCAGCCCGCTGCACATAATTATGTATTAAATGTAGCCCACTGAAACTGTCCTGTAACTTATCAAAGCTATTCTCCAGCAAGTGAATATCGTCCGCTAATCACATGTTGTCAAGTTGCCATCCGTGCATTGAGACTTCAGTACCGTAATCTTGGGCATTCTCCATTACACTTTCCGTGTATGTAATTAATGTGCTTGGTGTTATAATTATGATCTCCTTGTCTTGCTTCTATTATAGCCAAGAGCCACTCTCCTATTTTCCGTCCCACTTTTGGATTGATTTTCTTACATGTTTTTCAATAGCTATTTTCATTGCTATTTGCAATTAAAACTAAATATTTGCCGAGAAAGAGAATAAATCTTCGGGATGACGACTTTTCTGAAGCGACCGACTGAGATTACAACAGCTACGGTGGGAATTAATGATACCAAACTATTATCAATTACGAATCCACCATCAATGATAATAATTATTAGCCACTGTTCTACAAACAATCACTCAGTCAAACACCAGTGAAGCTCCTTGTGTATGTTGAGACTAAACGGTTCTGTTCGCTGTAGCTGCAGCAAGATGGCGTTCACACAGATAAGCTGGTTTAATTTGGCGCGGTGGTGTAGAGCTGGGTTCGGTTTCTTAGAGCCGAATTCGAAGTTTGAATTCCATGTTCGATTCCCCCTCAAGCCACCGCGCAAAGACCATGAGCAAGTCCTTCACTCTCATCTTCTTGTGCGCGTGAAACTCCGATGCAGTATCCGCGCTGTTAATTAGTCGGGAGCGCCTCTGAGGAGTGAGTTAGAAGGGGCGCTATGGCAAATGCGAGAAATAAAATCTAAAAAGTCAAACGACAGCATCTTTTGTACCTGATAGCGGTGTGTCTATCAGTTTTTGTTACCATTAAACGAATATAATAATAATAGTAATCTGTTCTCTGTGATCTTAATATATATATAATGTTCTTTGAGACTTTCGTTGGTAGTGTTTGACACCTTAAAATCCATATTTTTATGGCTATATAAAATTTGTAAACTCGAATAATTTCATATCAGAAAAGGTGTCTATTATAATAGTCCTTCGACTCGGGAACAGAAACTTTCAAAATTGGGCAATCTGAACGAACAAGCAAAACATTTATCTTTTACAGTATAGCCTATATAAAGACTGGCAACAACAATCAGCTACAGCCACATCGTGTCCGAACTTCTTAAGAATAATAATAAAATAAAGTTATTCGCACTATATTTTTGGCGTCCTGGTGGCCTAATGCATTTGACCTAATTTCGCGTAGTGTTTTGGCTACCTGGAACAGTGGTCAGCCAAGGTGTGTGGATTTACCTTGGCGGTCAGTGGTACACTCACACGCACACACAGGCCGTATACGCTGAGGTAAAGACTCGAGGCTCGAGGTAGACCAAGCAAATCTGCATAAGGTACACTCAGGGGAGTCTATAGAGGTATTGGCTTGAAATTCCTCGACCTAATTTATATAGCCTAGCTATCTATAGCAGTGGTCAGTGGTTTCAGGTGCACTTGAAGTAGACGTTGATTGACAAACCCGTCTCTATAGGTCACACCCAGTTTACCGGTAGAATACTGGGACCAAACCTTGCGCGCTTAACATGCTGAGAACGGGATAATTTTCTCTCGTAATCTGGCACCATTATTTCCAGCATTGGCATTTATATTTACTCATACTGCTACACTGATATAATAATAAAACTACTTTATCAATTTGCAGTTAGTAGTTACTGTTATAGGCAGTTAAAGTTTATTTTTAATTTAGCCTACTATTGCTGCTACTTGCCAACTGTCATCGGTGGCTCTGCCTCTTTTCAGTTGGGGAGGATGGCAAGGAGTCAGACAAAGTGACTAAGATTAAGTATCGAATGTGATATGAATGCCGCATGGCTACATTGGCCAGACCCAGCAGAGACCTTGAAAATAATTTAAACAATAAATCTATTAAAGCTACTGTCACTTAATGATAAAGGCCTATGCGTAGGTTAACTCAATTTTATACAATTCATTAATAAAATTTAACCATTCTCATAACAAAATAAGAATATAGAATTTTATGAAAAAAAATAATATTTCACGAATATAATATTCGTTGGCAATTTTAATATTCGTTAATATTCGTGAATAGTTGAAAATCTTAATATTCGTAATATGCGAATACTCAATCTATGGTCACTGTTGTGTGCTGTTGCTGTTAGAATAGAGATTTCAGTACATCACTACAAAAGATTCTATTGCTGAAGCCATTATTACTATTACTATTGTTGAAATGAAAAATTACTAATATAATTTTTATTATCAGTGTTGTTATTACTTTTCTATTACTGTTATTATTGACATTTCAGGTATGACTATTGATATAATTGATACCAATTAGTATTATTAATAAAAGATTTTTACGTAATGATTACCGTATACAGTTTATACTGGCAATTTTATTAAGTAGGCTACTGGTATTTAGCCATGCGCCCTTGATGGGTACAGTACTGCCATTATAGTTTGTCATTTGGTATCTTCATAGGTGTATTGTGTTCAGGATTCATTGATCAAAAGAACGTACGAGTTTGCTTGCAAATCTGTCTCTGTATCATTATCACGATACAGACCAATATTGTGTCAAAAGTGTCATCTAAATATTACATTATAATATTATTTTAAGGCATACGACAGCCCTAATGGACTACCAATGTAAAGAACTATAAACCGGAAACAATCTTAAACTTCAACTTGGACCTAACCTCATAATTATAAGCTTATGTGAAGTTCGGATTGCAGAACTTTAATGCTTCCTGATTCTAAATATATATATATATATATATATATATATATATATATATATATATATATATATATATACATATATGCTATGCTTGTTCTCATAATATGCACAATGTTACGCTCACTTCCCGGACTACTAGCACAAAGTGATGCTACAAGATGAGCTGGAATGTCCGCAAATGGTTTTGCACTTTAACATCTGACTTTGCCAATAAACCGCAAAATCAGGCGGAAGCGCATCTAACAAGCTTATAGTACATATTGAGACGCTGCATAACCTTGAAATTGGAATGACATGATGGTTGATGAAGGAATTAGTGTGGCCAGTGGCAGCGTATGGATGTAAGTCCTGGACGCTGAAGAAAGATGAAGAAAAGCCTATTCAAGTATTGAGAATAGTGAAAACTGTTGATAATTTCGTGGACCAAAATTATATGAGATGCACGGTTGCACGCATTAGCGTGGTCAAAAGGAATCCTTCCTTCACACCAAAGCTCAAAACGGAGATATTTGACCACCATCATAATTATAAGACAGCCGCCAGATAAAATCGAGGGCAGTCTGATGACGGGTCTCGTGGAAGGGTCCGAGGACGGGGAAGACCGAGGTTATCATGTATTGAAAGCATCTTGAAATGCGCTTGACGCGATATAATAATTGTACACATTAAGGTCGGACCTAACCTAATTAGCGTATGAACAAAATATCGAGAATTATACTATTATGGAGACCCTTTTCAAAGGTGTCTAAGCAGAAACTGTTATCAATAGCGGCATTCATTGTTGCCGACCGTTGTGTGGTTTCCAGTTATTGACATCAATCTAATAATTATCACCAATAAAATATGTGTTATGGAAAAGAAATTTCGGAATCATTTGAATACTGTGGATCGAAAACGTCGTTAACTGAACCGGACTCGTGAGTACTGGCTTATTTAACGCATGACGCGGGAGGAGATATTGGACAGGCAGTATTCTATTCTATTTTGAGATTTATTAAGCGCCTCTCATAGTACAATCTAATCAGAGGCGTTCCCAGTGCGAAGAACTCCAGGAAAAAGAAAGTCTTCATACAACGGGCAGAAAAAGTAAAACCTCCCTGGGGATAAAATCTGAGCACGAATAATAGTAGGAGCGCCATTCCACAGTAAGGGACAGACAGAGGCAAAGGCGCGATGTTGAGTTGTGTTGTGCGATTCTATAAGATTGCACTTGATATAGCGCCTTTTAATAGCAATTATCGTTAACTATGTGTGTATGTGTATGGATGTGTGTGGTGATATGTGGGAAGGCAGACAGCTGATTTAGTAGACCATGCTGACGAGGTTGTACCAGGACCCGCTGCATCAGCGATTTCTAGACGTGGTGGCGTGGCTGACAGACCAGGATCGCGGCACGTACAACAGACAGAGGCAAGGAGTCAAAGGAAGAGAGACCGTGCAAATGCTGAATTTCTGCTTAGCTCAGCATGGAAAGTGTTTAAAAGGGACGAGCGCAAGCAATCAGGGCTTGTTCGTTCGCTCTCGCTCGCTCTGTTGACGTTGGATTCTTCGTGGAAGTTGCGCTCTAAATTATGTGATTAAAGTTGGATTGTTCGTCGAAAAGTATGCGAAACGAAGCCCGTCTTCTTGGATGCCGACATCAGAACGACGTTAAAAGGATTAGTGCGATTATTGAAGTGAAGTGGACCGAAGAGAGACTCAGCCGAACGAAGTGGTTGAGTAACGACGACGAAGAGAGGAAACGAAAGGACGAATTTGCGATTACGACAACAAGGATCTAAATTACGTTGCAGCAGGAAGCAAGGAGAAGGACTCAGGATTATTCAGTGATTCAAGCGGAGAAAGAGGACATTAACGTCGAGATCGTGGAAGACAGTAAACTACGAGCTCAGCGGTATGTTATGAACTAGACCTTCAGCCGTG
Source organism: Lumbricus terrestris (assembly GCA_949752735.1). NCBI lineage: Eukaryota > Metazoa > Annelida > Clitellata > Crassiclitellata > Lumbricidae > Lumbricus > Lumbricus terrestris. The sequence goes on along the minus strand of OX457040.1, from coordinate 65,983,046 downwards.
AATGTTTGATTAGTAAGGGAAAAACCCAGACCAGAAATTACCTTGATCAGCCGTTGCCTGTAGTTATAGAGACGAATATATGTGGAGTGAATGTATTTTTAGCCGTTGAGTATTATATTGCGCTATTTAGTATTGTGACTTTTCATTGTATTTTGTATTAAAGAATATAGCATTTGCTATTTGAAGTGTCATGTCTAAAGTTTCTGTGACTGACGACGGAGACGGGACCGAGAGAGATATGGAAAGAAGGGAGGAAGGAGGACAACGACCGATTGGAACGGACGCAGGATTGATGGCGATGCTATCCAATATTAGTCAAACGCTGTCGAGCGTAGACAGTAGAGTGAAAGGCATTGATACTAAAGTGAGACAATTGGACGAACGACAGAAACAGATCGAAGGAAGTGTGAGACAGGTGGACGAACGACAGAGACAGATCGAAGGAAGTGTGAGACAGATCGACGGGAGTGTGAGACAGATCGATGATAGTGTGAGACAGATCGATGATAGTGTGAGACAGGTAGACGGACGCCAAAGACAGATAGAAGGAAGGATAATGGATATCTCAAATGAGATGGAAGTCGTGTTCGCCGAGCAAGACGATGTTCGGGACAGGTGGGCGAGATTGAGCGCCGAACTAGATGACCGTCGGGCTGAGATGCGATGGGCGGTAGAGGAAGTGAGAGAAAGCCGGCAAGACCGAGGTGAGCAGACGGACCCAGGTGGTGAATCTGAAACCATTGTAGGGCAATGCCCTTCCGCGCCATACTCGGCTGGACCTTGTCAAGATGAGGAAGAGGGAGCCAGCGCAGATCCTATGCCAGACAGTAGGCGGAGTGCTAGGTTGATGGGAAAACCTAGGCCCGACTACTTTCATTTGGATAGACTGGGGTTCCCCTCCCAGGCCGGTTATTCCACCCTAGATAGGGAAGGGAATAGGGAGATTGAAGAAGGCGAGGCCCGTATCGTAAGACCCGGGGGGGTACTCAAACAACCGGAAGTAGCACGCCCGTTGGCCTCCCCGAAGACTACACCGGAGTTCAACTTGGGCCAAGCGTTCCTGTCGCTGAGCGGAAGGTCGGGAGACCGGGAAATGCTAGATCCGGGGGCAAGGGGGCTCCCTCCCGGTAGTGCCAGACCAGAAGCGCAAGCGACGAGGAGCGTCGAACTCCACAATGGCGACGAGGATGGGATCAAGATTTAGGAAGGAGAGAAGGAAGAAACGAAAGAGAAATAAGGAATAGAGAGGGAGGGATAGATGAATTTGATGAAGAGACAGAACGATTAAGAATGATTTTCGACTGTAATGAAAACAGACGAGGAAATTATACGACGAACAGACGAGAAGACAGAAGACAATTAAGATTTGATGAACGGATGTATGAGAACTATGATGATGTTGTTTTTGATGGTGTTGAACGTAACGTTAACTATGGGCAACTTAATCAAAATTTTGAAAATCATTTTGGCATCCCAACGAGCAATATGGCGAATGTTTCCAATGCATTCACCAGGGGGCGAAATGAGTATTTGTTGCCTTCACAAACACACAATTTATATGGATCGTGTTTGACAACTGGAACGACGACGACGAGTTCAAGGAACTGTGTCTATCCAAGTACAATACCATTACGACTGAATAACATGGCTGCACAACTATATCAACCAGCATCTCAAACCTACACCTTCACTCCGAAAATTTCGATTGCAACGCAGACTACAGCAAGCGAAATCAACAATAGGACTAGGCCTACTACAGAAACAGTTTCGAAACCTGTCGTTGAAAATGCACACAACTGCTCTACAAGCAAGAACAGTCAGATCAAACTAGGTTACTACAATGGAAAAACAGATTGGGCTACTTTTCTACGCCGTTTCCATGTGTGTCGACGTCAGAATGGATGGACAGCAATGGACAGTTTGAATCATTTGACGTGCGCTCTGATAGACGAAGCAGCTTATGTGATTCCGGACGGAGAGATCGAAGAGTTGGATTCTGCAGAGGAACTTTTAAAACACCTTGAAGCCAGGTATGGTACAAGAGATCAACAAGTAATGTACCAAGTTCAACTAAACTCCAAGAGACAAAAACAAAATGAAGATTTGGGCCAACTCGGAACTGAAATAGGTAGACTGATGATGCTAGCGTATCCAGGAAAACCGTCAGCTCAGGGAGACATGATAGCCGTAAAAGCTTTTCTAGACGCCATGGAGGACAGACAATTATCGCTTAAGGTACAAGAAAAAGAGCCACAGAAATTGACGGAAGCTGTGAAGATAGCGTTGAGGCTACACAGTTACAAGCAAGCGGAAAGAAATGGAAATTGGGGAAACGGAAACAGAGGAAATGATCGCGTGAGAAGGTTAACAGAAAATGACGAGGATTCAGAAAGAGACAACGGACGGCGCTACAACAATAATTGGAACCGAAATAGACAGAGAAATTTCGGCCAAACAAATCAGAGAAGGAATGACGTCAGAGCGATGCGACCTCCGAGGAACGATAATGATATGTACTACGCGCCACGCTACAATAATAATCAACATAGGAATTATCAACAACAGAGATACCATCATCAGCAAGAGCCTCACTACGACACACGTCGCTGTTTTTTTTGTCAGGGCCGACATTTGATAAGATTTTGTCCACACAGGATGCAAAACGAGAGAAATGCAAACGGAAATTGGAGAAACGAACAACAATACTTTGAGCAGGAACCACAGACGCACAATGTACGCTTTGTACCGAATTCAACCAGCCCATATTTAAGAATGAAGTTGAACGGGCACTGGCAGGATTGTTTATTAGACACTGGAGCGCACATTTCTCTAGCGCCAGCAAGGTTAGTCAGAGACGCTGACATCAGGCCGTCACATCATACTATATATGCAGCGAACAATTCTCCAATAACTGTTCTGGGACGAACTAGACTAGCACTACAGATGGTTGGTCGAATATTCTACGTGGATGCGTTAGTGACACCGGAAGTAGACGAAATTTTGTTGGGATACAAATGGATGGCTGACCAACACATTGTGTGGAATATGAGACAAAAATGGATTGAAATTATGGGAAGGAGAGCCGATCTGCATTTTCTGAACACGGAAACTCGCTGTGGTACGGTGGTGGAGGATAGAGACGTTATCGTTCCACCGTTCAGTGACTTGGAAATAGACACTGCGGCACTGTGGGAAGAGGAAGACAGTACCGGAGGGACAACGAGATGTTTCAGAGTACTACGAGGAAGGAGCTACAGTAACAGGAAGCGGAATGGAGTCGACAGGAAGTCTGACATCGGACGAGCTGCGAGGAAGCAAGGCTATCGCCAGCCCTGGACTTCCATGGGAGCTACACGAATAGACGGATGGGGAGAGGAGGACGTGTACTTTGGGCCACTAAAGAGGACGATGATACCGTTCCACCAGTGGGCCTAGACAGAAAACAATTTGTGCCGGACAGCCGTCCATAAAAGAAGTAGAAGGATAAGGCTGCACGAGATGTAATTAGTAGAAGAAAGAAGAAAAACTGTAGAACGATTATTAGAGTATTACGAATGTGAAAAAGAAGTAGGCCGAAGGACAGAAACAGATCTGGATCAAAACGATTATGGGGATGGCGAACAAATTAGGCCACGTGTACGCCGTGGGGCAACCACAGATACGACGCCGAGGTTGATGGACAGCAAGCGGAATTTGAGAAGGGAAGGGTGATGCTGCAACCAACCGACTATCGTCGCTGAAGCGGGAGGAGCGAAGAAGATGACAATGACATATGGTTTTATACCTACATGGCAATTTGTAGGAGGAGTGGTACTTAGGGCCACTTAACAAAGTGAGGTTGTATATGGGTGCGGGAGGTGTGAACAAGGGTCTATTAAGACAAAAGACGAGCTCTGTGGGGTAGTTCAGCGTCAGCCGCCAACGAATTAAGCGAAGGCGATTATCGTTAATCGAGTAATAAAGGAAGAAAGAAAGAAAACGAACAATGTCGGATAACGAGGAAAATCTTATGATTGGAGCGTTGTTGGGAATGGCAACGGGGGACACCGCAAGCACGTCCTTTGACGATTTTCTGGCTGGATTGGGAAACTCTCATAGCACGCCCAAGAACGCTGACGTGGAAGAAGATGAACTGCCATTATCTGACATTTCTACGGCGACGAGGTCTGAAACAACATCCCACGACAACGGAATCTGGACCTGCACATCAGGGAGAGGCGAGAGGCGTCCTACTAACCTACCCTCCTGGCGAAGCCACTCCACTGGACTGCTCTACCTTATGGTCGAAAAGATGATGGAGGTGGGCACACCAAGCTTGGCCCACCGGGATGTCGAACGACTTCACCAAAGCGTTCCACCCCTCGGGATAGAACGAGACGTGATTCCGGTCATGCTACTCTCTATCTACACTCTGACGCGAACTCCAAATGCGAGAGAAGTTCTACAAACCTGGAACCAACGACTGGGAGTTGTGGCAGTGACACGGCCAGAGACGACTACACGACGTTCGGGAGCACCTCCGTCGCAGGATCAACCCTTACCCTGGAACTACGACATCTGGTGCCTGGCAGTACAGGTGATTCTTCGTTTCACCCATCAGAATCTTCCAGCAACCGAAATGGAATTCCTAGGAAGCATTGGCGACATATTACGAGAGGCGGCCATGAACGCCTGGGCCGTAGAAGTGATAGTGCTGAGCTTATACTTCATCTGGCGCACCAACTGGGCTTGGGACGTTCTCTTCACCAACTGAACCAGACTCGACGGTTACCTATACCAGTCGCCATCGGCCGTCTTCGATGATTCAACGGTTGGGACTCTGTTTTCTATTATTATTATCCGATCGTCAGCGTACAAACGAGAAGATCGATCGAAGCGAAAGCCAAGTCGTTATTTGTAGTGCATGCATATGTGTATTCTTGTTACTTTGAATTATTATGAGTGGAAATGAACTGTGACATGAACTGTGAGAAGTTTACTGAAGTAAATAGGGTGAACAGTTATTAATAGAGAACATTGAGTGATTGTAACAGGCATTGATTGATTTATGAACTGCCTTGATTGATGGATTATTGTCGAATTGATTGATGTGATTGAATTGTAAGAACATTGAAGTTCTATTTAAGGTCATGTAATTGCTGAAGACATTGCAACGTATATTGTGTTAAGAGTAAAATAGGGACTGTGATTACACTTAGCTATATAGGGCTGACTGCATTGATTTTGATGTTAGAATAGGGTTTGATAATATTTGAGGACACATCGTTAACTAAAATTAGACCTCGTGGTCTCGGTCTTTTTGTGAGAAGAGGAGAGTGTGCGATTCTATAAGATTGCACTTGATATAGCGCCTTTTAATAGCAATTATCGTTAACTATGTGTGTATGTGTATGGATGTGTGTGGTGATATGTGGGAAGGCAGACAGCTGATTTAGTAGACCATGCTGACGAGGTTGTACCAGGACCCGCTGCATCAGCGATTTCTAGACGTGGTGGCGTGGCTGACAGACCAGGATCGCGGCACGTACAACAGACAGAGGCAAGGAGTCAAAGGAAGAGAGACCGTGCAAATGCTGAATTTCTGCTTAGCTCAGCATGGAAAGTGTTTAAAAGGGACGAGCGCAAGCAATCAGGGCTTGTTCGTTCGCTCTCGCTCGCTCTGTTGACGTTGGATTCTTCGTGGAAGTTGCGCTCTAAATTATGTGATTAAAGTTGGATTGTTCGTCGAAAAGTATGCGAAACGAAGCCCGTCTTCTTGGATGCCGACATCAGAACGACGTTAAAAGGATTAGTGCGATTATTGAAGTGAAGTGGACCGAAGAGAGACTCAGCCGAACGAAGTGGTTGAGTAACGACGACGAAGAGAGGAAACGAAAGGACGAATTTGCGATTACGACAACAAGGATCTAAATTACGTTGCAGCAGGAAGCAAGGAGAAGGACTCAGGATTATTCAGTGATTCAAGCGGAGAAAGAGGACATTAACGTCGAGATCGTGGAAGACAGTAAACTACGAGCTCAGCGGTATGTTATGAACTAGACCTTCAGCCGTGAATGTTTGATTAGTAAGGGAAAAACCCAGACCAGAAATTACCTTGATCAGCCGTTGCCTGTAGTTATAGAGACGAATATATGTGGAGTGAATGTATTTTTAGCCGTTGAGTATTATATTGCGCTATTTAGTATTGTGACTTTTCATTGTATTTTGTATTAAAGAATATAGCATTTGCTATTTGAAGTGTCATGTCTAAAGTTTCTGTGACTGACGACGGAGACGGGACCGAGAGAGATATGGAAAGAAGGGAGGAAGGAGGACAACGACCGATTGGAACGGACGCAGGATTGATGGCGATGCTATCCAATATTAGTCAAACGCTGTCGAGCGTAGACAGTAGAGTGAAAGGCATTGATACTAAAGTGAGACAATTGGACGAACGACAGAAACAGATCGAAGGAAGTGTGAGACAGGTGGACGAACGACAGAGACAGATCGAAGGAAGTGTGAGACAGATCGACGGGAGTGTGAGACAGATCGATGATAGTGTGAGACAGATCGATGATAGTGTGAGACAGGTAGACGGACGCCAAAGACAGATAGAAGGAAGGATAATGGATATCTCAAATGAGATGGAAGTCGTGTTCGCCGAGCAAGACGATGTTCGGGACAGGTGGGCGAGATTGAGCGCCGAACTAGATGACCGTCGGGCTGAGATGCGATGGGCGGTAGAGGAAGTGAGAGAAAGCCGGCAAGACCGAGGTGAGCAGACGGACCCAGGTGGTGAATCTGAAACCATTGTAGGGCAATGCCCTTCCGCGCCATACTCGGCTGGACCTTGTCAAGATGAGGAAGAGGGAGCCAGCGCAGATCCTATGCCAGACAGTAGGCGGAGTGCTAGGTTGATGGGAAAACCTAGGCCCGACTACTTTCATTTGGATAGACTGGGGTTCCCCTCCCAGGCCGGTTATTCCACCCTAGATAGGGAAGGGAATAGGGAGATTGAAGAAGGCGAGGCCCGTATCGTAAGACCCGGGGGGGTACTCAAACAACCGGAAGTAGCACGCCCGTTGGCCTCCCCGAAGACTACACCGGAGTTCAACTTGGGCCAAGCGTTCCTGTCGCTGAGCGGAAGGTCGGGAGACCGGGAAATGCTAGATCCGGGGGCAAGGGGGCTCCCTCCCGGTAGTGCCAGACCAGAAGCGCAAGCGACGAGGAGCGTCGAACTCCACAGTGTCAGTCCGAGATCGTGGTACAAGAAGATCGTGACGGTCTAAAGAGCGGAGAGGACGTCCAACGGTAGCTGAAAAAGCTTTCGAATAAGATCACAAAGGTAGAGAGGCACTTTACTCAAAAACATCTTATAGGTAAGAAAAAGAATTTTATATTGAATCCGGGCAGACAAAGGAATCCAGTGAAGATGCTCTGTCATGAAACTCGAAATGTGAGAGAAACAAGGAGGCGGGCAATCAAACGCGCAGATGCATTAAGTACTGATTGGAGTGGAGTCAGGCGGATTTTAGGTAGGCCAATGAGTAACGAGTTACAGTAGTCAATGCGGGAACAGTTGAAGGCTTGGACCATACAAGAAAAAATCGATGAAGAGACAGATCGCCTAATGGCGCGTAAACGTCGCAGATGATAGAAGCTAGACCGAGAAAGATTAGCAATATGTGTAGAGAAGGAAAGAGTATTGTGAATAGTAACACCCAGGTCACGGACATTATTTTGTCACGAATGTAAATTGAGAAAAGTGCTTGGCAAGTAAAACGTAAGATTTCAAGCTTATTAAGCTGTTGACGAGTACCCAGCCAGATCAACTGAGTCTTGGAAGAGTTGAGCGAAAGACGGTTTGAGGACATCCAACAATTGAGATCAGCAGAAAAAGATTCGATAGACTGGCAGGTTGTTGAGAAGAAGAGCCATGGACAAAAGTTTGGACGTCATAAGCATAAAGGTGACCAGAGGCTGAGTATTTAGCAAAGAGAAGAGGAATATCATATAAGCTGTAAACAAGGTAGACCAGGTTTTTTTAACGTGCAGTTGTACACAAAATGTGCAGTTCCACATTGATTTGTGCAGTTGTAGAAGCACTTCTGTACAGTTAAACTAGCAAAAAATGGTCATTGTCCTCCGATTGGAAGTAATTTACCATGGAAGATGGGAGGGAAAAGTAGGAGTTGTGCAGTTCTAAAAATTCCTTAAAAACAGCCCTGAGGTAGACCTATTAAGAAGTGGATCTAGAACGGATCCTTGAGGAACTCCAAATTTAACAGGAACCCATGGCGTGCGATAACCATCTAGTATAACCAGTTGAGTACGGTCAGTAAGATATGAAAGAAACCAAATAATAGGAAGGCCACTAAGACCAAAAGAAGTTTCAAGACGATAGCCATAACCATAAATTTTATTGAAACCCGAGATATCGAAGAAAAACAAGTACAGTAGAACACAAACTATCTTCAAGGGATCAAAAGGGACATGACCCCAAGGAACCTTGGTTCCGCTAGTGGGGCACCTGTAACACGAAGTAAATAATAATGGCAGACATAATAATGAAAAATAAGGGTATATTTACGTAGTAGAATATCATGGTATACCTTATCAAATGCTCAAGATGCATCAAAAAGTGCCAGAAGAGCAATCTGTGATTTATCCATAGCAGAATAGATACCAGAAAGAAGAGAAAGAAGAGTAGTTTAGTTGAATGGTGAGCTCTAAAGCCAGATTGTCTGGGAGGTAGAAGGCCCGATTGCTCAAGATAAGGGAGAAGTTGCAAAGAAACAAGTCGCTCTAAAGTCTTAGTGAGAGAAAAAGATTTGCAATAGACCGATAATTTTGGCACAAGCTAGGACCCAGGTTGGGCTGCTTGAGAGACGTTTCTCAGATGCTGGAAGGTGACCTTCTGAAAGAGACCTACTAAATAAGTACAAAAGGAAGGGTACAATGTCATCTAGGCGGGAAGATTATTAAATCTTGTATCGTAACGTCTTCAGGAGTGATGACGAGGTCGAGAGTTCCACCATGAAGATGCGTAGATCCCGAAACATGCTGACGAAGTCCAAATTGCGTTAGAAGATTATTGAAGCGACTTGAGGTATGCAGAGAAGGGTCTTCAATATGTAAATTGAAATCACCGACGATTAATAATTGACTATTGCGAGTGATAAGACTCCCCAATACCGAAGAAAATTAATTGAAGAAACTGCCAGGAGGCGCAGTAGAGCCAGGCCTGTAAACAGTTAGTAATGTTAATGCGCCTCGAGGGGTCGCAATGCTGATGCAAAGTGCTTCAAACGAAGTGATTTCCATATCAAGGACAATCCGTGAGAAGCGAAGAGTAGAACGAATGTAGACAACGATGCCACCAGCACGGGCAGGTGGTCCACCAACAGGGGATGGTCTTGGAAGGTCACAGAAGGAGAATCCAGGCGGAGCAGCTCGACAGATTGGAACATCTTCCGATCCATGGTGCCAACTTTCGGTGACAGCGAAGATGTCAAGTTGACGTTCGAGAAGAGTTTGAGCGACGAACGCAAATTTATCAGTGAGGGAACGTGCATTCCAGACAGCTGTCCGAAGACCAGATGGACAACTGGATGGCTTTTCATGCGAAGGTGACGGTGAAGGAGAAGAAGACGACGACGAAGAGGGAAAAGGCGAAGACGTCCTTGAACATGGCGATCAGTTAATCGTAGTTCGTGGCCGTAGAGCGGCATGAGCATTAGTGGTGGATGATCTGTTGTAAGGGCAGCGATGTAGACGATCGCCCAACGGCCTCCAGATCCAGGTGGTTAACCGTAGCGATGATCGTAATCGTAATCTCCGAACTTCTATACTAGCCCACTCGACAGCGAAGAGTATAGCACGAGTCTATTCGGTTTATAATTATTATTGTGGTCTACATGTTGAATAGAAGTCTGTTGACTTTATTCGAACTCTGTTATTGCTCGCCCTTTGGCATTATTCAATTTAAAAGGAGTAGGTGCATCTCTAACGGCGGGTGTCCAATTTAAGTCGATGCACCAACAATTTGAGACTGCGTAACGCTACCTGATTTGTTGGATATAATGCACATCACAGTTTTCAAGATATATGAAAATAAATGTCTTCAAGAAAATTATCATTTCCAGCTAAATATTGATTCAACCGAGCTGTTAAGTATGCAATTATAATTAATTTTAATTTCACTTCTACGACGGCTAATGGTTTTCCCAGTTCATACATTTTTTGCTTACACACCTTTAAACGTGTACTCATGATTTAACATAAACTAATTTCGTACACCTGAAAACGACTGTGGTGCAGAAAACGAACTGTAGTTAGCCTAAGCAAAGCGGTTTACGAAAAGTTCAAATAAAACATACATTTTTATGTAAACTGTAACTAGAAATACGGCTACAGAGCAGAATAAAGAATATAGTCGACAATGATGATGTCTGTATTTACTGTAGGATCGAATGCATTAACCCTCGGGCTACCAAGGGGGGGTGGTTGCCACCCCCCTAGGTTTTTCGCAAATCAAACGCGTTCCGTCTGGAAAAAATTTTTGAAAAAATTAGTAGCTGTAGAGGGTTCATTGGGACACATTTTGAGCTAAAACTTTTGATGATGCCCCCTACCGTTCAAACGTTATACCGGATATACCCAAGGTACTAGGGGGGGTGGATCCCCCCCCCCCTAGAATATCGTCTGTAACTTTTCCGCCCTTTAATATTAAGAGACGCAAATTATACCATTCTATAGAGGGAATGTGGGGCTACATTTCCATGCTCAATGAGTTGTCTTTTGACAACCGGAAGTGCTCAAAATAAATTAAAATATATATAAAGGTGTTTTATTTTCATAAAATTGTCATGTTTTTTCTATTATAACTTATCCATAATTTATTTTTTAATATGAATAAATTATGCCATTCTGTAGAGGGCATTTAGGGCTATTTTATGGTACTAAATAATTTGACTTTTGATGACCGGAAGTGCTCAAAATAAATTAAAATGTGTGAAAATGTTGGGTTTTTTTACAACGCAAGCCAATATGTGTGCGTAAACGTTTTTCAGCGGCTAAAACATGTTTTTTTGTTTTGATTCAACATAAAACAGACTTATTACTAGTTTTTATAGTTGAATATTGGACTTTATTATATGTAGACTACTTTTTATATATAAATCATGTATAAAACACACAGAATCTAATATATTCCCTATGCGTAAGTATACATTTTGTGGAATCGACGGGTACCCATGGTAAAAAATTCATAATTTCGAGGGGCATATTTTCTAAACCTAAATATACCATTCTGTGCAGAAATGAATGCTGAATCAAATGGTGTATTACAAGTTATGATATCTCAAACCAAACCCAAAATCCAGGGGGGGTGGTAACCACCCCCCCCCCTTGGTAGTCAGTGTTACAAAAAAAGCTTGGTAGCCTGAGGGTTAAATCAATTGGACAACGTTGATATTTGCAATTCTACAAATAGTCTTTCTTTTATTAAACGAGACAATCGCTAGCTTACATAGTGCAATAATAAGCAAGTGTAGAAACTTTTCATCAAAATAAAATAGTGACTCACTCCCAACAATTCGTACGCAATTCAACAAGGGAGCGTTATCAATTGCCCGGAGTTTCTTTGGAGTTGCACGGATTCTTATACAATTGACGTCTTAATCAAAAAATATTGCCGACTCTACAGGGTGGGACAAATAAAAGTTTTCCCTAACGGTCTTTTGACAATATCTTGGCCAAAAAATTCAAAATAAGTTTTAGGGTCTCAAAGGTGATTCGTATCTACGTACAATATCCAAATTTCATGTAAATATGTGTAACAGCAAAAAATTTATATCACTTTTAGTGAGTCCACCCTTTGTTTTATAATGCGATGATAAGCATTGTAATTTGCTTTTTTAAACTCAAATCTCCACAACGACGGCAATAAAAATGTGAATGACTGATTTGCTAATAATATTGCTATGTGACAATCTGCTTCATATCATTGCAAAAGTAGTCGCGCAAAGCCTAGGCCGATCACTTGGACACCCTTAAATCGGTTCTCTCTGTAGTTATAAATAATTTTGTTCAACCATGGTACAAACAGTACAATCTCACTGATAAGTAGCTGTATAACGCCGCTGTATTAGAAACAAGGGATGTTTAACGTCGCCCTCTTCATCCTCTGTCTAGAGTTGGGACTGGCGCTACACCAGAATCGCCCAATCGCTTCCTATGATCAACTGACTGCTTTACCTTTTAAGTCAATGTGGATTGGATTATTTATTTCTTATTAATAATTACTCATTCATTTATTCATTTGGACATTTATAAAGCGTCACTTCAAGGAAACTGCTCAGAAGTGTTCCCGACTCCAGCTTTATCTTTATACCTCTGACATTATACTTCATTGCCTTTCTTTCGTAGGCCTATCACCCAGGAAGTTGATATCTGCAACCAGTGGCGGAGACCTAGGGGGGGACAGGGGGGGACGGTCCCCCCCAATGAAAGTGTTGGGGGGGACGGCCCATGCATTTGTCCCCCCCCAATGTTTGAGCGCCAAGCCTTTTTTGGCGGCGAAAATATAAAAATTTCGTCGAGATTTTGGCCGGATGACTAAAAAAAAAAAAAAAAGGTCATCAACTTTTTTGGCGGCGAAAATATTTTTTCCCAGAGATTTCGCTCGTCGTCAGAAATTTTTCTGAAAATCTCGCGTCTTTCCGTCCCCCCCAATTCTCGGCCCAGGTCTCCGCCTATGTCTGCAACGATGTTTAATTCAACGCTTGTTTGGATTTATTCCATGCGTAGCTCATATTCATATCTTAAATGCATTTTGCACTTAAAATTTTCGTTCAATCTCTGATTTTCATTCCGCCACTGCCCTACTCTCCAGAAGTGCCAGTCCCAAGACTGTAAATAATAGGAGGGCGATGCTAATCAGATTTATTTTGACGCATCGTCGTTAAACTGCAACTATAACAAGTCAATCGCTGATTGTATTGCATCATGTAATTATAGTACTTAGTGCAGTTTAAAGACACTTGCTACCAGACCTTTTATCCATGCCTATGACTGGCACTATCAGAGTGCGCGCATTGTCGAAGTGATATGCGAGTGCAGTTATTTTTTCATTATGTAATAGATATCCGAAATGTTTTTATATAGCATGTTTTTAAACGATTTAATGGTGTCTTGACTGACAGCAGAGACGCTGTAGTAAATTATTATGTTATCGCTAACTTTTAAAAGAAGCAAAGTAACGTCTACGTCAACATATGAATATATTAAATGTAGGACTCTATTCGATTATTGGATAGAAAATATGCTGTCAAAACGACTCTGTTTCCCAGCGAAGATAATGGCGACTTGCAGTGTGTTGCATTAGAGTGAAAAACTAACTGAGAAAACATTGAAATTATGATTTACATCATGATACTGCAGGCGAGCACTAAATTTTAAGTTTGGTGCATCTGTAATGGTAAATACATTGTTCATACTTTTGGGCTGAGTCGTTTTGACTACTGCGCTTCCGTCTTCGCACTTCTCTCGTTGATTCGGATCGAGAGGTTGCAGAGGGTCCACTGGGCTGCCGCGAGACTTATTGTCGGGTTCATCAAGTCAGACCTCGCCTCCCAGTATAAATAAAATAGCAGGTAATATGCAGATTCATTCGTTGGACCATAATTCTATGCTGCTTAACAACGCATGAAAGCTACAACACGTTCACGTAAAAATGGCATTTATGCAAGAATACCTGAGAGTTGTAAATTATTGGATTCACTGCTGACACTTTTGTGATTAAATTGGTTGGTAAAAGATTCAAAACAAAGTGCCACTGAACCCATGGCGGAGCCATAGTTTGAAACCACTGGTGATTATGACATGATAATAATATAGATTCTTGAATGAATCATATAATGGTCTCTAAATATCGACAACGCCGTAAAGAAGAGAGCGGCTTTATCGACAAATTATAAATAACCTTCAAAACTTCAAGGTTTAGACGGCACCAATTAGTAGTCAAAACTTTCTCTCTTTAGTCTTTTGTGATTGTACGGTAACGTGATGCTAACTGTCTGTATAAGCCATGAAACCTTGTTTAAGTTATGCGTTTAACCTGGATAGAATCTATAATTCGTAAAGACCAGATGTGTCGCTAAATGGTGGTGGTGGTGGTGGTGATAGTAGTAGTTGTAGCAGTAGTAGCAGCAGCAGTAACAGTAGCAGTAACAGCAGCAGTAGCAGTAGTAGTACCAGCGGCGGCGGCGGCCGCGGGGGTGGTGGTGGTCGTAATAGCAGTAGCAGTAGCAGTAGTAGTAGGGCGAAAAAACCAAGAGATGATGCACATAATGTCATCTGCCTCAAAGAAGATGGAGCAATCAACTTACTTTTAGATAGGGAGACAAGAAGAGTCACCCAGGAAAAACTGATGACAAGCAAATCTCTACATGAACTTAATCCATACCATGTCTAGTAAGTCCTGTTGAAGATACACACTGATCGGACGACAGCTAATATACAGGGTGGACCAAAAAAGACGTCTCTGACGTTTATGCCAATATAAACCAGGCTTAGAATCTGAAAATGACACTGTTAGAAGCAAATCATGCAAAAATGTGCTAACAGGCGTTTCTATACTAATTTGACCTTGCTAAAAACGAAAATCGCGGTTAGCAAGGTGGTACTTTTGCGGTTGCATGGGAAAACAAGATGGCGGACAAATTGGCGGTCAATTGCTTCACATGGCTATTGTATAAGTATTCTATGTGATAGGAACACGATTTTAGACTCTAAATTAAGATTATAGGTTTCAAGGAATGCAATGAAACCAAAAACACACAAGCACCACGGCAAAGAAAATCAAAATGGCGGACAAAATGGCGACCAGAAGCTTAAACGGCTATAAGTGAAGTTATGTATGCAACGGAAACATGATTTCAGAACCTAAATCAATATTTTGCAGGTCAAGGAAAGCAATGGAACCAAGGTTACTTATGAGGCAATGCAGGAAATCCAAAATGGCGACAAAATGGCGGACAAAATGGCGGCCAGAATCTTAAAATGGCTATAAGTGAAGTCATGTTTGCAATGGAAGCATGATCTCAGGTTCTAAATCAACAAGGTCAAAGAATGCGATGGAATCAATATCACATAGGTGACAGTGCCAATAAACCGAAATGGCGGACGAAATGGCGGCCAGAATCTCAAAATGGCTACAAGTGATTTTATGCAATAGGAACTTGATTTAAGTTTTTACCAGGTCTTTCATCATCATCATCATCTTCATCATCATCAACCGTGGGCTCAACGCCCGTAGGTGTCCGATGCCTTCTTCACCAGGTCCTTCCACTTTCTCCTATCCAGCGCCGCTCTGCTCAGCTCCTGAAGCGAGGTTTTGCCCCAGTCGGATACGTCGTCGAGCCATTCCCTATGCGGCCTTCCCCTCTTATTTGTCCCGTCCATTCGTCCGAACATCAGTGCTTTGATCTTCCTGCTGTTATCCATTCTGCAGATGTGCCCGAACAGTCCTAGTTTTCTTCTGATCAGCTTCTGCATGATGTTTTCCTTTAGCTGCACTCGCTCGTAGGCCTATAGTTCTGTGTTGTTTACCTTCTGCATCCACCCTATTCTTAGTATTTTCCTGTAGCACTTTCTTTCGAAGGCCATAAGTCTTTGTTCGATGTATTTCGTTATCACCCAGGCCTCGCACCCGTATAACAGAGTGCTGAAAATGCATGTCTGTAGTACCTTCTTCTTCGTTGCCGTCCCTATGGCTTTGCTTTTCCACACCTTCTCCATTGCCTTCAGTGCTGTTGCTGCCTTCGCCAACCTAGTTTGCACTTCCCGTCTGGCGTCTAGGTCCTATGTCGTGTTGCTCCCGAGGCACGTGAAATGTTCAACGTTCTCCATCGGGTTTCCGTCTATGACTAGTACCTCGGTGGGGTTTTCTGCGCCAAATGCTAGCGTTTTCGTTTTCTCGAAGTTCATATTGAGGCCGTATCTCTTACTCTCCTCATTCAGCTCTCGAGTTGTTTCTTCCAATCTCTTCGCATCTCTGTCTAACAGGTCGATGTCGTCGGCAAACGCGAGGTTATTAATAATAGTTGTGCCACTTATTACTACTCCTCCCTCTTTATCCCGAATCTTGTCCAGTACTCTTTCCAGTACCAAGATGAAGGTGGTTGGCGATATCGGGTCTCCCTGCCTTGTGCCTCTGTTTGTTGCGAACCATTCTCCCAGGTCACCACCTATTTTCACTGCTGCTGTTGCATTGCCATTTATTTCCTCCAGCAGACGTGTCAGCTTCTTGTCTACGCCGTAGGATTCTATGGCCGCCCATATTACGCTCTGGTCTATGCTATCGAAGGCCTTTTTGAAGTCCACGAAGCAGTTGAAGATCTTGATGTTTTTCCTCCTGGCTTTTTCTCCTATTAGTCTCAGAGCCGTGTTGTAGGCTACTGTACTTCTGTCCTTCCTGAATCCGGCCTGCTCGTCCGCCATGAATTCCTCTGTCTGTCCTCTGAGTCTCACGGATAGTATCGACATAGGACTTTGCTTAGGTGGCTTATGAGAGCAATTGTCCTGTAGTTGCCACATCGATAATATATCTGCCATGAGTGCTTAGAAGTTAGAGTAATAGACTTATAATATAAGTCTATTACTCTAACTTCTAAGCACATATTATGTCTATTACTAGCTATTCTTATTTCCAAGCACTCTTTCTCACTGGTCACTTCTCATTTTCTCTTTACATGTTACCAACTTTACTCGCTCCTACTATTTCCAACTGGGTTTTGCTTCGAAAGATCTCAGAAAAATTCACTGTACTTATTCTACAGCTTCCCGCCGACCTCTTCGAACTGCAATGATCCGTTTGTCCCGTAATCAAGAAATTTTTTGACCCAAATTAGATCATCTTCCACCATTACCCTTTCCCTCTGTAATGCCCTCCCTTCCTCTTTGCGTGTTCTTCCTAGATCTATTTCTATCTCTCATCAAACTCCATTTCTTCTCTCGGAGTAGGCCTACTCACACTGGAAGTGCTACTGAATGGTCAATATAGCTTCAACTTACTATAAAAGCCAAACTTCGGAAAACATTCGTTTTCAATGACCAAGCAAACTTGAAGTTGCATTGTATCCACAAATGGCATGCATGCATAGGCGGAGACTTGGTCTAGAAGTTGGGGGACGAACGAATGTCCCAGAGACGTTCGCGGAGGAGCGACATATTTGGCCCCCATGTCACCGACGAAGTTTTCCAGTCATTTGGCCGGAATTCTCTTCTTATAACGTTATCAGTATTTTCTCCAACTAATTAACCACATGCATGTCTTAACACTTAAGTATTGGGAGGGGGACAAATGCATGGATGGTCCCCCGCTTCAAACATTGAGGGGACCTACAAAAAAATTACCGAAGTAGGTCCAGTATTGATTTTCGGATAATAACAAATAACTATATAATTAATCTTCGTTTAATTAGACAAATCAGGGTGACACACCGTACCCAGTTACATATGACATATTTATATTGTTTTATAACTCTTAAAACACATAAACAGAATAATTATTATAGTACGATCGACGTTTATTTACAACCGAGAAACCGCATGCTTGCTACTGAATATTCATAAAGTGGCGATTTAATTAATGACGAAATGATGACGTTGCCTATTGAATATTCAAAGATCGGCGATTTACTAACGGTGAATTGGGACGCTTTCTACTGAATATTTATAAAGCTGTGATTTATCAATGCGCTACCGCTAAAAACATAGTTCTCTACGAATTTGCTTCCAAAAAAGATGCAAATTGATCGTGAACTGTGTATCTATTTTTGCAACATCTACGCATAAATATGTATACGAAAAAGTCAAATGTAGCTTGTCATCAGTTTTTCGGAGGTCATACAGTGAGAATATTTTCAACGCCCGGTCTATTTTGGGCGTTTCGTAATCACCTCTCGAGGAGATGTTTTAAAATTATTTTTGTGACAATTGCTGAGTAATTATTAATTTACATTAAAATACTTATCGAAATAATAGATGTGATTTGTATTGCATTATGCTGTTTTAAACAATTAATATTAGTCATTATTGGGCTTATAATCATCGTCCTCGTCCTCACAGTTTTGAACTACATATTAAGGATGATAGGAATTACATTTCTCCAGTAACTTTACGGATGTTCGACCATTGCCCCTCTTTCTGTCTTCCACTCATTTGATTGAGTTATTTTTGATTTTTCTGTATCATTTCTTATTTGTACTATTTTGTAACTGGCTGCTGTATGTCAGCAAGAACTCAACAAAATGAATATTACATAATTATACATAATAACATCGTATCATGCAATGATACGGCTGTTGACGTTTCAATTCCAAAACTGCGAACATTATTACGCGACATAGCGAGATTACGCTTGTATTTCTTATGTATAAATTAGATAACGGTGTCTAAGTCCCTAAACATAATGATAAAGGACAAAGGGAGACACTGCTCACTGCCTATTAACATGCAACGTTGTCAAACAGTTACCAGCCAACTATCTAGGATAATACCAGTCTAAATTATGGGAAACCAAGGAGGGCAACTTCAACCGCCCTGGCAAGCACTAAATGTTGTAAAAAACCGGTATTTACCTACTAGCTAACTCACCTATACACATACACTTGTGGCTATCGTTGATCTCTGAAAATAATAATTCCTTTGGCAGCAAAGGAGCCGTTAAAGAGAATAACCAACTAGACCTATCTTTTCAGCCGTGGTTGGGCTGGGAGCGTCTCTGAGTAGGTTTATTGAATGGGCGCTATATAAATTTTCAAACATAATGACTGAATGAATAAATGAGTAACTAATTCACATTAAACTACCTATCGCAATAATGTGTGTATCACACACGGTGTGATATGTATTGCTTTGTGCAGTTAGACAATAAATAATAATATTAGTAATTGTAATATTATTGCGTCGTCTTTGTCATCAACAACGTTTTATACGCTGGCAACGGCCAGAAACATTACTCGATTGAGCTAAATTGCATTCATATTGTGTCCAAAGAATACGATTTGAAGGTGTGTAATACTCATCGCACAGGATAAAGTGTAACAGAGGGTCGACGCTGATCACCTTACTTAAAACATATAGTGTTTTAAAACAGTTACTAACTGTTTCTACATTCATATTCTGATGATGCCAGTCCAAATTCTTGACGAGAGAGGATGCAACTTCGACCGTCCATGGAAAAGCAGTAAATGCTGTTAAATTTTCTTACTTACTTGTTGACATTTGATCGTTAATTTCGCTCTCGTTTGTCTCTGACAATGATCATCTCTTTGGCAAGCAAAGAAGCCGTTACAGCGAAGCGATCTGAGTCACATAGAACGTAGTCCAACCGAAAGTCAGGCATAATTTCAACATTCAACCAGGGGCGGATATAGACATAGATATCTTCAAAGAGGTAGAGGCAAAATTCTTGAAATTATTCCATTTTGCAAGTCAACACTAGGATAGTTGATAATCTATTGCTACCTTTTCTCTCTCACCTTTTCCGCGGCATTGATTGAAAGCTTTATGAAACCTAACGGGGGCACGTCCTGTGAACGTTTCTCAATTGAGGAGGGATGGCCGGATTGGCCACCCTGGATCTGCCCCTGCAATCAACTACAACGCATGAAAGTCAGAATGGAGCGAGAAAAGCGAAAGTAAAGAATAATTTATGAAAAGCGACATGAACTACATTCTATACAGTCTTCAAAGACCAAAGCAGTCAATGGAATGCAGGTGTCACTGACGCTGTGCCACTCCAAAGATTCGTTAGAGGTCGCTAATCATCTATTGTCGTAACATATCGTCGTTAGACAGCAATTTACTTACTAACTAGAGCAATATACGCTTTTATCGTGAGTTTAACGACAGCTTACGACAACAGAGACCGCTGCGGTCAATTGGATGGTTCTAGTCATATTAAAGCCCAGGACGAAATTTCCTTTATATAATGTTTGAAAGAAACGATTAAACGGTGTCTAAATGTTGGATAAAGTAGGAATAATAATAATAATAATAATATTTTTTCTTTAATTAAAAGCCTGCAAGACGCACTGCGCTTTACATTTACAGGTTATGCAGTAATCTTAATTAAACTTAACTACTAACTGAACAGACAGCTTTGTAATTACACGGCGCCAATGGCAGCCTACAAAGCAAATCCGCCCAACGGGGGCTCGAACTCACTACCTCTCGCACTCTTGGCCAGCGTGTTAACCACTACTCTACCGGGCCCCCCCCCCCATGGAACATGGAACATGGGGATACAATCGTTTTTAATAAGAAAAAGAGTCGTTAAACAGCAATTTGTTTAAATTTCCATTCTACAGCAATATCAACCCACTGAAATTGTTGTAGTGTAATTATAGCCTACCTTTGGCTTAATATTTAACCGCACTAGGTGATAACAAAGATCATTTCTGTCTCCCGCCTCCTTCATCCAGACTTGGGACTGGCGCTGTCAGAGTATATGAGGACATTCTAATATTCTAATGAGCGCTTCTTAAAGGCTCTTGCTTCGAGAAGCGCTTTATAAATGGTCAGATAAGATTAGATGAGTGGTTTTAATGTCTGTAGTTGAGAACTATGATTAACCATATAGATGCGTTTAAAGGCTGTCAAATGACCGCATTTGGGCTGACTATATCAACGGCGAGGTGAATGTCTTAGATCTTAAATTCACAATAATACCATCGTTCCAGGCTTTACCCGACTATATATATTTATTGAGTGCGCGGTTTGAGAGTGCTGTAATACGCCAAACAATTTTTTTCTATGGAAACGACCTCTGTTGTCATAAGCCTTCGTCAAATCTGGATCCATCCGTATCGATAAATTGCACACCACAGCCAAGGTGTAATCAGATAAATAATTGGAAATGGCTTTCCATGGCATGATTGAGACAAAAAAAACTTTATTTCTGCTTCATTCTATAGTATCGCAAAATATTGTGTTAAGGGTGTTCAAGTTCACCTTCCATTAATCAACAATCAAATACTGGTCTAGTACCTTGCTCTTAAGTGCTGTAATATGCCGAGCAAATTTCTGTCCAGGGTAACGGCCTGTGTTGCAATAGACCCTGGTCAAATCGGATCCATCCCATCCATTACCTTTTTTTTATTATTTGTCAAACTCGGATATAATGTGCCTAAATGTCGCAATGCATTCATACCTATAGTCGCGATTAGACACCTTTAAATCTTTTATGTTAGCCACTACATTAATTAGCACGGAAACGCAGATTTTTGAGGACGGCAACGACCTCTGTTGTCATAAAACTGTCCTTAAACTATAGATCCTCCTCCTTATTAATGTTGCTATGCAACAAGGTAAACGGAAATACGTTGAAAACTATAAAGACGTCAACAGCATTTGTGTCTATAAGATGTCGCTAAACTGCTGAATAATAATTATTGATATGTCAAACCAATTGCTTTTATGTCATCGGTCTCTGTTGTCATAAGCTGTCGCTAAACTCTGAAGCCACCGACCCACAATTATTGATCAATTTATCTTCTTTGTTGCGGCCCATCGTCATAAGACAGCAATATGCCATACAATCAATGATTCGTAATCGTAATCTCCAAATTTCTAAAGCGCCAATCAACAGTTAAGCGCGGGGCAGCAGCTTAATCACGAACGCTGCCTCGAGTCAAAAGGATAGTATAATTGAGATACAGGACATAATTTGAGGTCATTGAAATTATATTCATATAATTATATCGTTTAGACTAAAAGGTGTCTAAACGTGGAGCAAAAGAAGTAAAGCAACGAAAACGACTCATGTCTTGACTCAAAGTGCTTGGTTAGTGATTTTGTGATTCATTCATTCATTCAAGAATTTATATAGCTCTTATTCAAGGGGACTACTCAGAAGCGCTCCCGACTCAAGCACGGCAAAAAAGGACAGACAGGCGTATCATAAAAGAAAAATAATATATTTTATTATTATAATTATTATTATATCTTCTAACACTCACACACAGTGACAAAGTTAATTAAAATTGTTGCAACATTATTATGTTCCCATACAACAAATTAGAAAAATTCAACAAAAGGAAATTTTCAGTTGCATTATTTTCAATACATACATTTGCATCTGCATTTACAATAATATTATGGCATTGCGCACGTATTTTTGTTATACCTAAACCTTATGCTGAAGGTGTTTTCTTTTCACAAGTTATGCCTAATTATACTTTTTATTGCGCAGTTCATGTTTCCGTGACTTAGGCACTTGAAACGAAGACACTGTACGCGACGTAGTCGTGTATATGAAGCAAGAAAATACATTTTAAAAGGTGTCGTACATGCTTGTGTTTATCAAGAGTTACTTTCATCAATCCAACTTCTCTTTCAGCGTCAATAACCAGGAATTTCAAAAAATCGCAGTGAACATTTTTGTTGTGAGCCAGTTGTCGTGAACCAGTTGTCGTGAACCAGTTGTCTGTTTGTTAACCAGTTGTCGTGACACGGCTTTTTACGACTTTGCATAAGTCTGCGTTACGCATTTTTTCTCACAGCAAATTGATTAAAATTTTAAGTAAATTGTGCACTATTGGTTGTTGCCACTAACACCAGCTGCAAAAACTGCTAATTTGCTTCTCTGAATCCTCCCGTTAGAGCAGCGGTTCTCAACCTTTTTTTGGTGCGGCGACCCCTTGGTAACATTTCGAAAGTTATGACTACCCCCAAATCAAAATTTATTGAGTTACCCCTTCGCTGCATTTTTTTCACCCTCATGAAACTCGAAATCTGGTTTTGACAATTGAGGCTTCCTGGCACTTACGATTTTGAGAGCAATCCTTACCCATTCGGTAATTTGAAGTTGAAATGTCATAAGTTTATTCGGCTTGTGCAGCCTAGCAACTATTAAACAACAGGCTACTTTAAAAATTGGTACTTCATTTCTTAACACTCATTTTACTTACCCTTGTATTGCTGATTCGTTTTGGTTGGCAAGCAATTTAAAGAACATGGGCCATATGCCTACTTGTGTTCTTTATCAATGAGCCGAACATGGAGAGGGGTTTGGGGGAGAGGATATGCCTCTCCCAATTGTCAAAATGTTTTTGAATTTCCACACACTGCAATGGTGGCATTTTAGGCTGTAATGTTTACGAAATTGTTCATTGCGGTGCTGATAGTCATGGTGTAAGACATAAAAAAGCGTCCCATCCCCTTGTTTGCAATTTTTCATCTAAGAAAACTCCACCGAATTTCAGCGCTGAAAGTCATGGTTTAAGACTTCAATTAATGCCCCTCCCCCCATTGTTTATAATTTTGAATTTCCACACTGTTATGGCTGCAGTTTTAGCTGTCATCTGAATGAAATTGCTCAGTTTTTCAATGCTGATAGTCACTGTAGACCTATAAGACTTTAGAATTTCGGCCCCAATTGTTCAGACCTAATTGTTTTTGGATTTGGACAATGTCACTGTAAAATTTTAAGCTTTCATCTTAACAAAATTACTCATAATCTCAGTGCTGCTCAGAAAGGTGGTTTAAGACTTATACACCACCCTTTTTAGAAGAATGGTAAAAGTGGACTTTGCATTTGAAAACTAAGATGCAAAACGTTTTTTAGCTGTCGCAATCTAGGGAATTTTTGTCGTCATTTTCCGTGTTTCTTGGGAATTTAGAGAGGTGGTTTCCCTTTGCCTTCCTCTCGGTGTTTTTAACGAGACACCATCTCCGAGCGTCGATGTCCTTCATCGTCCGATCGCTAATAACAGCAAAGAGATCGCTAATAACAACAATAAGAGAAAGACAAAAGAACTTGGTTGGGCACGTGTTAAGAGGAGACTCCCTCCTGAAAGAAATCATAGAAGGGAGAATGGAAGGAAAGAGAGGGAGAGGAAGACCGCGGCAAATGATGCTCGGAGGGATCATGGTCAATGGATACAGCAAACTGAAGGAAAAGGCACAGCACAGAGAGGAGTGGCGTCATTGGAGGTTGGAACCTGCCGAAGGGCAGAGAACCTAAAGAAGAGAAAGAATCTAGGGAATGAATCATATAACAAGTATAAGAAAATCTTCTTTTAAGTTGCTGTAGTGTAGTAACTAGAGCTGAAATTACTAATGCATATTTTGCAAATTTCTGAAGGTCAAGGCGACCCCTGGCAAATCGTCAGGCGACCCCCGTGGGGATCGCGACCCACAGGTTGAGAACCGCTGCGTTAGAGCATTGCTGCGATACGTCAAAAAATTTCTGTCCAGGGCAGCGGCCTCTGTTGTCATAAGCTGTCGTTAAACTCTGGATCCTCCTCATACCGTAGTTCTCTCCATTCCTCTGGTCAGGCTGAGCTTCTTGTTCGGCGGTCATTAATTTCGGTTACACAGCGTTCTAGTTGCTATTCCTGCGATCTGAATTGAATCCTTGTGGCATAGCGATTAGCGCATAAATTCCTGTGACCACGTTGTACTCTAACCTCGTGATTGTTCTTATTAGATTGAGTTGTGTTGTAGGTAGCGTTATATAAATATCGAAAACGGTTAAGTGTCGCTTGTAATCTTGTTCAGCAATTAAGACACCTGTAACTCAGATGTTTAGAATCGGTATAAGTACAATTTCGTTCAATCTGCGACTCATTTCATAAATTCACCTCTGTGGATTACAATGATAATTAGAGGTTGCCCTCTTAATGTCAAAGTTTTAGCACATGTAGGCATCCATCTGCGTCTCATTGATATAGAATCAGATGCTTTGATAATAATTATAGTAACTACCATTGAGTTGTATAATTATACTAATAATTTATACAAATATCATACTGTTGACGTTGACAATGGTGAACCATGCAAAAAATCTTAGTCAATACTTGTTTAATAGTGGTCGAATGGTGACTTTACAGATGTGCATAGTTGATTTCAGCCTTACTACTCGTCTCAGATTTGGTAAGGTAATAATGGTTTTAATAATAACTCGAAGGTGTATGACGGAATAGGCAATATATAACACAAATAGGCTGAAATAGCAGAATCCGGCTTCTGGGAACCTGTAACCAACCCTTTACATGTCTTTTATAATACCACTGTGTGGCGCCATTATGGCTTCCTCTGGTTAACAACCTCTAACCAAAACTAAAATAACACAGATTTGAAAGAAAACAGCATGCATGAGAATTGAAACAGGATGTAATGTCTTTACCGTCGAAAAGAAAATAATAATCCATTTATGCTTTTAAAAGACGCAATTAGTGAACGAATAATTTACGAAGTGTCACACGCGTCCACAAATGTGACGCAGGGCCTCGAAACCCGTCGTTTGTCGCTTCCTAGATATTGCGCTAGACGCCGAAATAGGCGAGAGGGGTAAAGAATGCAGTTTATTCTTCAATTCAGTATATGACTGTGAATTTGCCCTAATTTGCGAAGTAGTGAACCGATTTTGATGCCGTTTGGGTTATCTGATTCAGAATATATGCCTCTAATGCCCAGAAAAATTTCAGAATAATAAATTAGTGGATTCAGTAGACTTGGATGACACGAATATTCAGTAACCTTTTATTTTATTTTTTCACTATAAACTAATGAAAGAATCAAGCGACTGAAGCGAGCACAACTTTTGTTAGGAAAAAGATAATTTCATTGTGTTAAAAGCATTTTAGAGCATGGTCATTGTAGCATATGACGAAATCAAAAGGTCAAAATCCGACATGTGACGGGTTTTGAGCCCCTGTGTCACAAATGGGTCTTTGAAAAGAGCCAGAGCAACTGCTCTTAAATGGACATCAGCATTTAACACTTGTATTTGAAAGATCTTTTGTGGTTCCACGGCCTTTTATTGCTGTTGCACAACTAAAGAGACTTTAGAAAAAGACCCAAATCGCAATAGTAGGTCTATAATATTATAGTTAACTGAAATGAAGATCAGCATCAACACTTTACGTCGCGAGACCAGTGATAATAAAAGCTAGATCGGCAATTTCTTTATATATTACATTGTAAAAACGTCTTAAAGGTGTGTAAGAGACGTGAAGGTCGGATGGAGACGCTAATCTTCCGGTGACACGGGTTGGGTGTTTGGATCGGTTCTTGCACACATTGGCACGCCTTGTTGGTCGCATCCCAAGATACGGCCAAGTGATTGATTATATGCGAGACGTCTTGCATTGGCTCCCTGTCTCACAGAGGATCACTTATCGGTTTCTTCTTTGGTTTGGCGATGTCTCGCGGGTGTGGCCCCTGTTTATTTGTTTATTTGCAGGTGCTCTGTTGCTCCACCCTAAGCGTCCAACGCCGTGGCTCCCTCCGATCTTAAACAGAAGGCTGAGCTTCCTGTCCCCGGTCGCGCAATTCTATCACCCAGCGCCGTGCATTTTCTGTCGCAGGCTCTTCAACATGGAATGTCTAGAGCCTCTGAGACGCAATGCTTTGATCTAGCCCTCTGCTCGGGGGGGGGGGGGGATCGCCGAGGCACATGACGCCAAGAGGGGGGAGGAATATGGGGAGGAAGTGTGCCCCACCAGAAACCTTTTGAATTTCCACATTGCACTTGTAGCATTTTTAGCTGTCATCTTAAGAAAATAGCTGGACTTTTTCAGTGCTGATGATAATGGCCTAAGACTTCAATAAATATACTATACATTGTATAGTATATTTATTGAAGTCTTATTCATGCACCCAAATAAGCTACAAAGTTTATAGCTTATTTGGGTGCATGAATAACTAATGAAACTGGATGCATTCTGTGCAGGAAACATATTTAGGAAATGTCATAGAAGCGATTTCTTCAACTATTTTCAGGGATTAAAATATCCGTGAAAAACCGAGATGGGGGTATTTTTTTACCCCCCGTGACCCTATAAGGGTTAAAAGAGCATTGGAAAGAAGCCTTTTACCTGTACAAAAGTAGTGTTTGTACAAATATTGACTGTACGTTAAACTCGCTATAATAGTGAATAATAACATCGTAATCATTTGGAAGTAAATAATATCACAGTATATTTTAACAGTTCATTCAATACAACGATGTAATGAAATGATGCAACGCAGCAACTAATAATTATTATCATTTTGTCATTTTTTATGGAGGGTATGTCATCTCTATTATTTTAGTTGGACAAAATAGGATTGGTGATAATATACACATTAAGTTTTACTCATTGTAATATGATAGCAGAAGACGGAAGGTGCGAAGAAGAAGAAGATATCAAACGAAGAATTGGACTGGCATGTACGGCAGTGGTTCTCAAAGTGGTGGTCCGCGGACCGGCGCCGGTCCGCGAAGACCTGATCACCGGTCCATGAAGAGATCTGAGAGTGAAAATAGATAATAAATATTAATTTATATATGTTTCAAAATTGGAAATTATTTGAATTGCTATTCAAAATTTATTCAAACTTCTTCCTTGAATTTAACAAATAACATTACCAGTGCCTTATTTAAACTTGCCAACTGGCATTTTAAACAATTTGTATTTTGAAAAAAAGATTTACTACGTCTATTACTGCAGTCAGTTTCGTTTTATTTCTGTTGATTTTTTGTGCGATAGTCAAGTAAACGCTGATCAATCATTAAGTTTTTCTTACTGGATGTAGGTCTTTTAATTTTATAACATGATGTAAAATTATAAATAATACTTATTTTGATTTTATCTATTTGCGAGTTGATTTTATCTATTTGCGAGTTACCTAGGTTGGAGATTGAAATGATGAAGTAATTGCGCAAATATGTTAATTATGCCTTTACACTTTGAGCCGTATACCCAGAAACCGGATTTAATTTATATCATTAGGATGGATGGATCCGATTTGACCAGGGTCTATGACAACAGACATTATAAAGTTTATATTATAAAGAAATTTGTTTGTGTGATTTAAAAAATTTGCAAAATGTAAACAAGCCTGTCTGGAAGTTTAAAAAAAATTTAAAATGAAAAAACATTGCTAGAGCGTGGCCGCTCAGACACTCGAGCGCATAAAATGATTATTCTGAACTGATTTCGTATGCGAACATCCAAGCTAAAAAGGAATCGACCATTCACACAAAAATAAGATCCACTTTAAAATGTAGTGTTATTCTGATTTCTTTGTTTTATTTCGAGCAGGTGTCTTCATCATTAGCGCAAAATCTTAGTAATTATGTGCCATTATCTATTTTTGCAGATCCTCTCATAAATAAGCCAACATTAACAAACTTTTAGTCTTATTTGAAACTTTGAGTTCAAATTTTAAAAATGCAATTAAATGACAAGTAAATTGAGAAATAACTTAAATGCTATTAGGGTTATGTTCTAATTAGGCTAATGCAACAAACCCCTAATTGCGAACAACCCTGTAATAGTCTTTTTTTATAATATGGTCCGTTTTTGTTTGTGCATGCCATTAAAATTAGCGGTCCGCGAGCTTCCAACAAAATTATTGCCGGTCCGTGGCCTGCGGAAGTGTGAGAACCACTGATCTACTCGATCTCAACTTCTAACTGGTAATCTCTCGCCCTCATTTTCTTTCTCAAGACCCGTTTCTTCTCTCGTGGCCTTGCGCAGTGGGAGCACCTCTGAACGGTTCACTCCCTTAGATCCGCTTTACAAATGTGTTAATATAATACACTACAACAATATGAATACCATTATTATATGAATGCTTAATTGCCTGATGGGTCCATTTTCGTTTCGTGTTTTTTAAGTGCTCTCAAATTCACCAAAAAATCACTCAACACTCAATCATGATCATAAAATAATCGACTTTTGTACAATTCACAAACCCAAATCAACAATTATTGCCGGTCCGTGGCCTGCGGAAGTGTGAGAACCACTGATGTACGGCATTCGGAAAACTGGGGAAAATGTGGAAAGCAAGAAACATATCCATCAGAACTAAGATGAAGCTCTATCATACCTTAGTAGAACCAGTATTACTATACGGATCAGAGTGCTGGTGTTTACGGAAAGAAGACGAACGGAGACTGTTGGTATCAGAGATGAGCTGGCTCAGGAGAATCATAGGTAGAAGCAGGAGAGAGAAGATCAGAAATGAAATAACAAGAGAAGAACTAGGAGTCGATGAAACAATAATAGAAAAAATCAAGAAGAGAAGACTCAGATGGTTCGGTCATGCGAGAAGAATGACGGAGCAAAGACTACCAAACGCTGCACTGCATGGGCATGTAGAAGGAGAAAGAAGCAGAGGGAGGCAGAGGAAGACCTGGATGGACAACATCAAAGAAGATCTGAGAGAGAAGGGCACCAGCTTGGTCGAGATCGGAGAAATCATCAGAAGCAGAGAAGTTTGGAGGAAATTCATACAGGCCTCATCGTCATATCGATGACGGAAGAGAAGATAGAAGAATATGATAGTACGATATTAAACAATAGCATTATAATCATAATGGTAAATCATTGTATGATAGCAAACAATAGCATTATAATCATAGTGGTAAATCATAGTATGATAGTAAACAATAGCATTATAATCTTAATGGTAAATCATATCACGGTACATTATTTATCTTCTTGCAAAACAATTATGTAAATAGCAACTAAAAACTATTGTCATTTTGTCAAACTTTTCGGGGTGGAAATGTCAATCCTAGGGTAGGGAAAATCCCAGAGACGTCTAGATCAAACACTGTTTGATACTACGTTCTACTCTACTCATAAGACTGTTCTCTTTCTTCGTGGCTGGGACGGAAGCGCTTGCGATTAGATCCATTTGTTGTGATATTTAAAAATTAACTGAGAAACGCCAATCTACAAACACTTCTGCGGTCAAAACAGACAATAGAAATCGATGGACAATGGGATCCAGCCACGGCCAATACAATGGTAGTGCCGGTCAAAAAAACTGGATAGAGGTTGGACAACGATAACACTGGTCAACAAATTTTAACTTTGTTTTTGTTTCCGAAAAATCTTTGACTGTTTTCTATAGAAGTTGACGTGCTGAACACGGTGGTGTTCTCAGAATTTTTGTATCACGTAAGGTTTTTGAGAAAACGGGCATGCAAGATTTTAACTGAAATGCTTGTTTATTGCATATTACACTGGTGAACAAATTTAAACTTTTTTTGTTTCTGAAAAACCTTTGACTGTTTTACATAGAAGTTGACGTGCTGAACACGGTGGTGTTCTCAGAATTTTTGTATCACGTAAGGTTTTTGAGAAAACGGGCATCTAAGATTTTAACTGAAATGCTTGTTTTTTGAATATTATCCACTGGTCAACAAATTTAAACTTTTTTTGTTTCTGAAAAAACTTTGACTGTTTTCTATAGAAGTTGACGTGCTGAACACGGTGGTGTTCTCAGAATTGTTGTATCACGTAAGGTTTTTGAGAAAACAGGCATGCAAGATTTTAACTGAAATGCTTGTTAGCCTTGTTTATTGCATATTATCCACTGGTCAACAAATTTTAACTTTTTTTGTTTCCGAAAAAACTTTGACTGGTTTCTATAGAAGTTGACGTGCTGAAAACGGTGGTGTTCTCAGAATTTTTGTATCACGTAAGGTTTTTGAGAAAACGGGCATGAAAGATTTTAACTGAAATGCTTGTTTATTGCCTATTATTTTCAATATACTATAATTTAATTTCATTGGAAAACAAATCTTTATGACAATTCTTCCTCATAATATTATGTGCTGATGATGACTGTATCACTTAGTTTCCTTTCCTATTCTTGCCCGAGAAACCAGAAACATTAGGGAGACAAACTGATCAGCCCGTCACAGTCATAATCTTTCTGCTCTCGCCAGACCATCGGGACGGCATACAGCATTGCTTTCGCAGGACCCCCGGAGTCAAACTCTAAGATCTGCTGCAGCACATCTTCCACAGCAAATGAGAGGCACGCATTCCTTGGCTTTCTCTCCAGTCTTGCAACCAAAGTACAGCTCAAAGCTTTATTGACAAGTTCAGTCACTGCGTGTCTCTGAGGATTACTCATATAGCATAGCCTACTCTCCACAACTGTATCAAAATGTGCATGTATCACATTTCATGCAACACTAGCGAGATATTTCTGCTGCCAACAACCGTCTTAAAATATATTATAATTTAAAGCTTATCTGTATATAAACTGGCTAACTTGTTATACATCTTGCATACATGTAGACCAAACTAAATTTTGGAAATACGACATCAAACTACAAACAAACTGATGTCA
The DNA here is from genome assembly GCA_949752735.1 of Lumbricus terrestris. Taxonomy (NCBI): domain Eukaryota; kingdom Metazoa; phylum Annelida; class Clitellata; order Crassiclitellata; family Lumbricidae; genus Lumbricus; species Lumbricus terrestris. The sequence goes on along the minus strand of OX457040.1, from coordinate 65,951,912 downwards.
ACTTCCTCAGTAAGATATACATGTAGGCCTATGCAGAGAAGCGGCTCTAATAGTGCTTAGAACTTTCGGAGGAAGATTCTAACCAGCATTAATGCATATGCAGGCCCAAGTTTATATTTTATTATGCAAGACAAACATATATGTAAACTGTCCTAAGTGCATGCCTGGACATACCTCAGTTACACGAAGCTTATTATAACGTTATATCTGAAAAATGGAAATAAATATAAAAATTGAAGATTTCTCAAAAACGGTACGTGCTGGGACAATTTCAAGGTCATTTTCGTGATCAGCAGCAGAAACTGCATAAGAGACACCTGAAAGTGTTCAGGAAACAAAATCACTGTTGACCAGTGTAATCAATCAATCAATAAATCAAACAAACAATCATATAAATTTATATAGCGCCCCTTCAAGATCTCCACTCAAAGGCGTTCCACACACAGGCTCCGTCTAAAAGAAATGCAGTGAGAAGACGATGAAAAAAGCGAGCATAGTTATGAGAGATCGAGCAACAACTTACAAGGAGGTCATTCTAGACAGCTGCGAATGCTTGGCGCTGCATGGTCGCAGTACGTGAGAAAATAACAAAGAAGTCGCCACGAATAGTTGGGCGCAACGGAAGGCGGCCAACGGAGACAGAAGCCAGAGTAAACAGTTCGCATAGGTAGGATGGAGCTTGAGCGTGGTTGCAACGTCAAGCAATGGATGCAACTCTATAAGAATAATGCATTGCTGCAGTGGGAGCCAGAGTTTGTCCCTCATGAAACCATATGCATGACAACGAAGACGGCGTGAAGATCTCGCAGAAAGAGGCTTGCACAGCAAGTCCCAGAGGTATTTAGGCTTGCTTATTAGATACCCTTTAAACGTATTATAATGATTTCTTATAAGTAAATAAAGTTCAAACGCTGTTAATAGGTGAAGACCATAATGCTTATTCGTTCAATCAAGTTTTCCATCGAATAACTGAAAAACTGTACAAGTAAAAGTTCTCGACTTAGTGCACATGCACACTGTACAGGCAAACCCACAAACACGACCACACACGCAGCCACACACAAACACATACACACAAACACACACAAATAGATACAAAAACATGCAAACACACGCAAACACACCTGCACAAACACACACAAATACACACACACACACACACACACACACACACACACACCTGCACAAACACTCACATATGTTCAATTACATGATGGAAGTCATGTTGACTACGACTCCGATGGTGATTATAATTTTATGAAACACGATGAGTGAAATTGTTTACACTCGTTGTCTAAGCATTGAATTTACATTGCATTTTTTTTAGCTCGCCTTCTTCTTCAAATGTAAGTTATATGCTGACTAATGTGTGCACCAGATTTCGCAAATAATTCCAATATCTAAAACTCTCCTTGACACGATCAATAAATTTAATACGAATGCCACTAAAAACTTTTTTAAGCTGCCATGCTTGCACTTATGCGTGTTATATATAGTTATATACAACACTTCCATGCCTGGATTATGAAGGTCAGCGACGCAGGCCTATATTTAAGGAATTTTTAGAACTGCACAACTCCTTCTTTCCTTTCCTATCTTCCATGGTAAATTACTTTAAATCAGAGGACAATGACCTTTTTGCTAGTTTTAACTGCACAGAAGTGCTTCTACAACAGCACAAATTCATTTAGAACTGCACATTTTGCACGTTAAAAAAGCCCTGCAGCGACGTAATGCATCTTTTAGGTGATCTGTGATCTTATCAGTTATCATTAAACAACAACTATCAACAATTTGTGGATTTGGTGGGATAACTAGTGTTTCGAAAGAAATTATTTTATACTATTTCTGAAACATCGATTTAACGATATCTTAAATAGTATTTTTTTATCTGGATATCTTTAAAGTGGCGCTGGTAGGGTGAAAAGTTGGGAATATCTATCAGTGATGAAGGCTGCTTGGTAAGAGGCAGGTTTTGAAAAAGGGAAGAAGAGCAGCTTGAAAAAATAATTGTTAAGCGAAGTGTCGAAGAAAGCTTATCCTAGGGGAAGGCCGAACTGTGGTTTGCAGAAGGGTTACAGAGCAGACAGCAATGGGGAAAACTTGTGAATGACTCGGCCAACCATCGTCTCGAGGAGGGCTGAGAACAGGACCGGAAAATAATTATAATAATTTATTTAAGTTCTATATTCAGAAGAACAGAATACACAGCAGGTCATTGCCATTATTGATTCAACATACTGGAAGTCAGTACACAAACATGCAGAGGCAGATTGCGAAAGCTGAATAAGTGTTTTATAATATAGGTGGCACGACGGTATTGACAAAATAGAATTCTGTGTATTCAATCGAACAATATTTCCAATCGATACTATTTATTATTTATGGCATATAATATTATAAAATTAAACTATTATTTTCATTATTAAATGCTATTATACAGAAAATGTAGTTACTAGCAAAGTTATGACAGTTACAAAACACCTTTATATCGCTTTCACCTAATGATTACCTTGCTCTTAAGTGCTGTAATATGCCGAGCAAATTTCTGTCCAGGGTAACGGCCTCTGTTGTCATAGACCCTGGTCAAATCGGATCCATCCATCCTAATGATATAAATTAAATCCGGTTTCTGGGTATACGGCTCAAAGTGTAAAGGCATAATTAACATATTTGCGCAATTACTTCATCATTTCAATCTCCAACCTAGGTAACTCGCAAATAGATAGCTGAGGTTCGGAAGAGACAGGATGATAATTAAGTCTGAGCTTTACCGATGGGTATCTGGCTGGAGAAGAACCACATCAGGAGGCCTTTGAAATGTGGACATGGAGAAGAATGGAGAAATTCAGCTGGATGGAACATATTATTACCAATGAAGAAGTGTTGAAAACTACAGGCGAATAGTGAGATCTGATAAATTCAATAAGGGAGATTATAAAAGAAGTTGGTAGAACACACGCTGAGAGGAGACTCGCTACAAAAAACAGTCAACGATGGAGACGCTAAAGGGAAACCAGGACAACTGATGCAGGACTGGGTGATGACGTTTAAGTTTCTTTGGCATCGACCACTAAAATTCTTTCAGTCATCATTTTGACTCTTCTGAAGACAAAAAAATAATTTACAAAACTGTTTAACAAAAAACATAATTATGCATAGACCCACATAATATTTTCTGCGTCAAATTTAAAGCATAAAATTCAGATTTTTTAAAATCCAAAACTAAGAACGAAAGAGGAATAAAATCATTCGCTATGTTCTAACGCTGTGTTTTGGCAGTCAATGTGAATTCAAGGCATTTAGATTTGGATTGCGGTCTATAATTTACTCGCAACTCACTTCACTTACAGTAAATGAATTCTTTCTACTAACGTCTTATCCTTATTGAATCAAACAATGGTGCTTGATGAACAAGGTTATGCTCAATTTCCTCGAATAAAATGGATTATAATAATGTTATTGAGGTGATAAAGTCGGAATTCGTTTTTTCACTTTATACTTATAGCGTATAGAGCCTACGGTTTAAAGGTGTCAAATTTACGTTAATTTTCATTGTCCATGATAGAGTTAAATCACGTATTCATTCCTATCTATTCATGTCGTCCATGTAATACTCAGACGTCTTTCAGCATCCTCCTCCTCACATCGCCCTCTTCGCACTTCAAACATATTTGATCTCCTGGTTCCTCACACTAGAACAACCATGGCTCAGCCTCGGTCATTTTACAACAATTGATCTCACTATTTAGAATACGTGTTACATACCATCTACTCCAGTGGTTCTCAAAGTGGTGGTCCGCGGACCGGCGCCGGTCCGCGAAGACCTGATCACCGGTCCATGAAGAGATCTGAGAGTGAAAATAGATAATAAATATTAATTTATATATGTTTCAAAATTGGAAATTATTTGAATTGCTATTCAAAATTTATTCAAACTTCTTCCTTGAATTTAACAAATAACATTACCAGTGCCTTATTTAAACTTGCCAACTGGCATTTTAAACAATTTGTATTTTGAAAAAAAGATTTACTACGTCTATTACTGCAGTCAGTTTCGTTTTATTTCTGTTGATTTTTTGTGCGATAGTCAAGTAAACGCTGATCAATCATTAAGTTTTTCTTACTGGATGTAGGTCTTTTAATTTTATAACATGATGTAAAATTATAAATAATACTTATTTTGATTTTATTATAAAGTTTATATTATAAAGAAATTTGTTTGTGTGATTTAAAAAATTTGCAAAATGTAAACAAGCCTGTCTGGAAGTTTAAAAAAAATTTAAAATGAAAAAACATTGCTAGAGCGTGGCCGCTCAGACACTCGAGCGCATAAAATGATTATTCTGAACTGATTTCGTATGCGAACATCCAAGCTAAAAAGGAATCGACCATTCACACAAAAATAAGATCCACTTTAAAATGTAGTGTTATTCTGATTTCTTTGTTTTATTTCGAGCAGGTGTCTTCATCATTAGCGCAAAATCTTAGTAATTATGTGCCATTATCTATTTTTGCAGATCCTCTCATAAATAAGCCAACATTAACAAACTTTTAGTCTTATTTGAAACTTTGAGTTCAAATTTTAAAAATGCAATTAAATGACAAGTAAATTGAGAAATAACTTAAATGCTATTAGGGTTATGTTCTAATTAGGCTAATGCAACAAACCCCTAATTGCGAACAACCCTGTAATAGTCTTTTTTTATAATATGGTCCGTTTTTGTTTGTGCATGCCATTAAAATTAGCGGTCCGCGAGCTTCCAACAAAATTATTGCCGGTCCGTGGCCTGCGGAAGTGTGAGAACCACTGATCTACTCGATCTCAACTTCTAACTGGTAATCTCTCGCCCTCATTTTCTTTCTCAAGACCCGTTTCTTCTCTCGTGGCCTTGCGCAGTGGGAGCACCTCTGAACGGTTCACTCCCTTAGATCCGCTTTACAAATGTGTTAATATAATACACTACAACAATATGAATACCATTATTATATGAATGCTTAATTGCCTGATGGGTCCATTTTCGTTTCGTGTTTTTTAAGTGCTCTCAAATTCACCAAAAAATCACTCAACACTCAATCATGATCATAAAATAATCGACTTTTGTACAATTCACAAACCCATTAAACAATCAACAATTCGTAATTCGAGTCTTATGTTTAGACACCTTTATTATGTTGCTTATTAACATTATATGTATATTATGAACGACTGGCAGTCAAGTTGGTCTAAAGGCCCGTAGCTTGTTGTGCAGCTTATAGTCCAGACAATTTGCAGTTTCACCTGAGTAAGATTGGATCAGAAACTTTTTAAACGGCTTCCTGTTCAGAATTTCTTGCTGGGTAACACAACCAAAATCCGACCTCCAAAATGGGTTTCAAAACACAATGATTTTTTATGCTTTTTTACATTGAATATCGGGTTGCTGGCAACATCAATGTGATAGAAAGTGATGCTTTTAAGAATAGTGTGTATAACATTTTGGATTGTCGCACTCAGAACATTAGTTAAGTGTACTTTTATACTCTCGGTGGACTGTTGGGGGAATTTGGGCACGTGCCTCATGATGTTCTAAGAAAAATATTAAGCAACTATTGTCCAGGGGGCTAATGTCCGGAGGGGGGCTTTGTCCGGGGGCTGATGTCCGTTCCCCTTCTTAAGTGCACTCCAGTCCACCAAAAATATCGTCAAACACTCAATCATGATCATAAAATAATCGACTTTTGTACAATTCATAAACCCATTTCAGAGACTCTGAACATTCACACCATATGAAAGCTGTTGACGGGATTCCGTTGGATGATTCTACGTGTCTGTGAGGAATCGCCACTGATGACTGTTTCCGGCTCACTGTGACTTACATGTATTTTGCTAATTGATGAAATTTTCTTGTTCTTATGACACTTAACATCATTTCGGCTAGTTAGCGCAGAGAGCGCCTCTGAGTAGGTTTCTTGAAGAGGCGCTATATAAATACTTGAAATAAAATAAATAAATCGTATGTCGAGTCTTAACCATGGTCAGAAACCTTTATTATGTCACTTATTCACATTATATGTCTATTATGAACGACTGACTCTCAAGTTTGTCATTCGTCGAAGCTCGGTCGTTATTTCAAGCCATTAACGAGCTGTATTAGACGAAAGAAATTTCTTCGAAGGCCTCTGTTGTCATAAGCCCTCGTCAAATCTGGATCCATCCCACGTTATTGCTCTTTAACTCCGCAACTGTTTGAACTCTGCCAGTGCCAGTCCTAAACCTCGGTGATTGAGGAGGGCGACGATGATCATCCATTGCTATCACAGTGTTCTTCTTCTGGTTCTCTGCCATTAGGCAGGTTCGGCTGTCCAATGTCGCCACTCTTCCCTCCGCTGGGCCTTCTCTTTTAGCTTTTGGTATCCAATCCTCGTCATCATCGTGTTCAACATCATCTGTTGTGGTCTTCCTCTTGTTCTTTTCCCTTCCATTTTTCCTTCTATCACCGTTTTTACCAGTCTGTCTCCTCTTAGCATTTGCCCTATCCATTTCTTTTGTCTTTCTCTGATTGTTTTTATCATTGTTCTTTCCTCTCCAATCCTTTCCAGAACTTTGCAACGTATCTGCTCTTCTTACCAAGCGGAGAAGTGCACACACTAGTCTTGTTGGCTCAACAGCAATAACATTACAGAGCAATAATTGAGAGTGAAGGACTTGCTCAAGGTCCCAACATAGTAACCGCCTCGGACGAGGATAGAACCCGTAATCTACGCATTACATGCCAACGGTTCCAACCAGGCGTCCACCGATGTCTTTAACTTGAGTTACTGTCCTCTTGTTTAGCGTACAATGCATAATAATTATGAAGACTCTGTTCGCTTGCTTAGCCTCGATGCTGATGATCCCAAGAAATATTCTAAGAATAAAGTTCGTCGTTGGTTGCAATTTGACTGCATGCCCCTGCAATCTCTGTAATAGATGAAGTTGAGTCTTCAATCAAGTGCGTGTGTCGAGAATTCTGCCACAGATTCAGTCATGTCTTCAAATATTCAATCAAGTCCATCGGTATAATACGCTACTCGTCCATTCGACATGCCATCAATCGAATTTCTTGTTCTTCTGTCAAATCCGTTGCTTCTGTTTTGTCTCAGCAAGGAAGGAGAAAAGAGAACAAATTCTGCGCCACCCAAAACGCGCTGGAATATTTGGAAGAGTTATAAGGCATCGAGTATTATGCCGTTGAACTTCCGTGCCGAAGTTTTCATTAAAGCAACTCTTTAATGTGTCATTCTACCTGTTAGTAGACTATCGTATCGGGACAAAATACGAACATAATCACAAGAATATATCGATAACATAATTAGAAAGAGACGATTAATGTGGATGGGGCTATGTTGTTTGTATGGATAAAGATCGAAGCAAGGAGATTTTGTTTATATAGCCTAGCCTATTGTAGGTCTACAATATAGTCGATTATAGCCCCCCCTCCGTTTCTTTACATCAAGTGACCCCTCTCCTTGGAATACACTGTCTCCTTCTACTCGATCTCAACTTCTGACTGGTAATCCATCCTCCTCATTTTCTTTCCTCAAAAGCTATTTTTTCTCTCGTGGCCTTGCGCACTGGGAGCGCCTCTGAACGGTTCACCTTAGTAGAGGCGCTTTATAAATGTTTTTATACAATACAATACAATACAATACTATACAATACAATATAATACGAGGTTTCGCACTGAATGCCAATGAGCTCCACTTTAGAAGGCCCTACATGACTTGACAGCCTAAAATTATTTATAATTGCTTAAAACTAGTTATTAATGAACGACTTTCGTCATTGAAACCGCAATTATCAATAATGGTTGCTAATGACAACGGGCGACGCTACAAGTCCGCTTCTAGACTTAATGGCGCTTGCATATCACGTAAATTTTAACCTAGATTAGATAGGGGACATTCTACTTTTTTGTATAACATGTCCTTTGTTCTTTATAAATAGCTTATATATAATATTTTAATTGGGAAAAATTGCAAGGCACGTGCATTGTCAAATTAAAAGTTTCTAGCTGCTTTTAATTTCACAAAACAATCGTTAATATGATTGCCGCGTTAGACACTCTTTTCATGTGTCTGACCAACCCTATATAAGCGTTAGAAATATCTCAGGCTTTACCGCTTCTCGACCTTTTGGTCAAGATCAAAGTGAAACTATACATGTATGCTCTAGGGCTTTACTACTGACTTAGCATCCGTGCAATGATAGTCAGTACTATTGCCTATAGAGCATATCTCTGCTTCAGGACCTCTGGCACGAGCTAACCCTCTGTAAGTCCTGGAAGTAGGAGGGACCGTTTAAATACGTTAAACGGCCAAACATTCACTTTGAACCCCCACCCCAAAAACACCAAAAATAAAATGGAAATGTGTGGGGCGCCTGACACGGGTCGAGGGCAAAGGCGCACATCAGTTCAGCAAATATGTGCTCAATGCTGCTGCTATATAATACTTCTAGACTGATAGCTAGTCCGAGTTTCTTGATTTCTCGCACATCTCTACATTTATGACTGAACAACCTTCAATGGCTCCATCATGTACTACATAAATTTTTCTCTTATAGACGTCCTGACAAATACAATCTGAGTCCTAGGCCGCATCCATTCGAACTTACCAATAAAAACAATCAAAATTTCATAACACGGATGCTGTATAAAAACGTTTACTAGACTTTATTTGCTGCTCCTGTGTGCTTGTTAACTGTCGCGTTATGTCGACTGGTTTTTCAATAAAACGAATATTATTATTATCTCTCTGCCCGTATACAATTCAATGTTATTGTGTTGGGTATTATGTCTCAATTGAGTCTTGCTCCAAAGTATCTTTGTGATCTCAGGTCTGCCACTTCGTTGCGTTCTCTTAGATTCTCTGATCGGATTGACATTTTTGTTCTTCGTGTCAGGACAGCCACGGCTTCATCCAGATTCTTTGTCTCCTTCTCTATGAAATCGACTTTCGACACCAGTTCGCTCGGTCTTTCTCTCTGGTTGTCTTCTATCCTCGTCTTTTTCTTGCTTCAAATCCTGTCTTTTCTCTCGGGATTCGCACGTACCGGGAGTGCTGTTCTGGACTTGTTAACGTGCAGTTGTACACAAACTGTCCAGCTGTAAATGAATCTGTGCAGTTGCAAAACGATGGCTTAGAGCACAGACGTCGTATGTGCAAAAAACAAAACTTTTCAGGAAGTAGAAAAAACTTTTTTTCAAGATACATGTTCCTTTCTCATAAAAAGTGAGATAGCCAAAATGTTTATTTTGATTCAGCAAGTGACATTGTCAGTGTCTTTTATGCAGCAGCATAACGAAAAGACTTTTTCAATGTAATTAATGGCCAGATACGACATCTGTGCACTAGATTATGTCGTATGTGTGGCATAAATTACTGCACAAAATGTCGTATCTGTTGCAGATACGACGTTTGTGACCTTAAAAATGCAGATACGACATTCAGATTCTAAACGATATGAACGATATCTTAGTGCCTATTCGTCGTATGTACATACAACCTTTGTGAGGCTGTGAAGAATAATTTTACGCATCGAATAGCGTCAAAAAGTGATTTTCTGAAAAAATTGCAGATACGACGTCTGTGCTCTAAGCCATCGAAAAGCAATCTTGTGCAGTGAAAAACATTAGAAGGGCGAGTGCGAGCCAATGTAATGGTAATTCAATATGGAAGAACGGAGTTGGTTATGCAGTGAAAAAACAAAAAAAATAGTGTAAAAAGTGTTAAAGGCTACATTGCGTTTGTGAGTAAGTTGAAGGTAAAGGACAAAAAATCAGATTTTACAGCCGATGACTTGGAGCATTTGGGATGGGGTTGGGAGGAGGTTCTGAAGAATGATTCGAAATTGTTAAAGAATGGCACAATGGATAAAAATTGCTGGCTGTGCAGACACAAACGATAGAGTGACATGAACTTCAACCGATAGATGTCGGTAGGTGATGCAGATTAGTAAGTAAGTAGCCTTCGTTTGCAAGCGCAACGCACTACATTGTGCAAAACGATTGCGTAGAGAGTTTAAAATGGCCTAACCTACTACAGCGACAGAATAAAAAAAACTCCCATGCAACTAAATAAAACTAAGCATATATTATTATATACATCGATGAAAGTAAAATAATTCTTTAAAGCATTATATCTTTAAAAGGTTATTGCGTGTTAAATGCCATTCGTTGTCGTTGAACTCTGGCATATGAAACCTTCGGAAATTAATTTTTTAAATGTAGCAAACTGCGTTCTTCCACCCCGAATTATTGAAGAAAAGAGAATTCAATTGAATTGAATTGAACGACAGAAAGTCTTTATGCGTATTACTATAATAGTAACTGGCTGTGGTACCCGGCGTTGCCCGGGAGATTTAGGGTGTTAGCCCCTCCACCCTATCCCGCTCTCACCCTGCTCCCGCTCCCAACCCATCCTCGTCCCACCAAGCCCCTCTCGCACCAACAAACCTCCCCTCTCTATGGTTTCTGTACTGAGAGCGTCTGTTAATAACTTGGTTATTCCTGCGAGAGGCGAGAATGACGTCAAAATATGACGTCATGCGAACTGTCGTCCTCTGATCAATAGCGACGCTGTGATTTATTTGCAAAAAAGTGAAATCGCTTCTTAATTCCGTTGCCGTGTGAAATTTTTCGCATATTACAGTCTAGTTATCGACATTGCCGCTGAACGTAACCAACCAACCAATCAAACAATAAACGAATAAAACAATCAACCAGTTACCTAATTCATTAACCCATACCTGACGACCTGCAGCATAAGTAAGTCTACGATTTATATTTCTCGACTTGAAAGATTGAGGAACTTGGAGAAGAGTTATTACCAACAGCAAAAAACAACGTTGAATTTTTCGTGCTAGCTAAAGTCACCCTTAACCCTTATAGGGTCACCGAGGGGTAAAAAAATACCCCCATCTCGGTTTTTCACGGAAATTTTAATCCCTGAAAATAGTTGAAGAAATCGCTTCTATGACTTTTCCTAAATATGTTTTATGCACAGAATGCATCCAGTTTCATTAGTTATTCATGCACCCAAATCAGCTAAAAAGTACGCGAATGTACCACGTCCTAGCTATTTTACTCAGAAATTTTTAAACATAGCATTATGCATGCTGCACACATGAGTGTCTTGTTGTTAAAATGTCTCCTTATCAGTATCTGGACATTAGGCCTATAATAGAAATCGTTTTGGTGTCATAAAATTAGGATGAATAAATGAAATTGTCTGCAGCAATCTGGCCGCCATTTTTTCCAATTGTGGTTTCCTTGCAGTGCAATATAAGTGAAATTGGTTCCATCGCATTCCTTGACCTCGAAAATGCTGATTTAGACCTTGAGATCATATTTCCATTGCACATATGACTTCACTAATAGCCATTTTAATATTCTGGCCGCCATTTTGTCCGCCATTTTGATTTTCGTGCAGTGCCACATATGTGACATTGGTTCCATTGCATTCCTTGACCTCGATAATGTTGATTTAGACTCTGAAATCATGTTTCCATTGCATACATAACTTCACTTATAGCCATTTAAGATTCTGGCCGCCATTTTGTCCGCCATTTTGATTTCCCTGCAGTGCTGCATATGTTACTTTGGTTCCAGTGCATTGCTCGAACCTTCTATAAATAACTTCTTTTAGTTTTATGCTTAAAAATCGGAGTTTATCATGAGAATCATGCGAAACACAGTGGGGGTATTTTTTTACCCCCCGGTGACCAAAATCGGTTGGGAAAAACCGTGACCCTATGAGGGTTAAACACCTTGACAGACTTATATATTTAACTATATAAGAGGATCATATTCGACAAGTTATTGCTACAAGACCATGAGTTACATTGTTAACTGCACTCATGACAATAAACAATCAATCGCATCGTATACATGAGAATTTATAAAGCGCCTTTTCGTGTACTCGATAATCATGGTGACTCACAGCGTGATCCCCTGAAAAAATAAGAAGGTCTTCAATCAACAAAACGACGAGGATGTCACTCCGATTAAGATCTCATTACGGATAAATTGAGGGAGATCATTCCACATAAAACGCAATGCATGTCAGGTCTTTCGATTAAATTAATGCAACGTAATGTTAGAGAGAATGTTCAAGGCAGTTGATTGCAAAGAGGTGTAAAATGCTAGAAGCAGTTTTCTTTTAAATGGAGCAAGAGACTGATTCACAGCTGACGAGCAATCAAGCCTACAATCGTTGAACTGTTTATCAATAGGCGATTGCTTTGTGGGCTGTTATGTACCGTTAGTGATTGTTAAGATAACTGCTTTTCAGCAATTAATATTTGTAATTATAATATCATTGTTTCGTTTTTGTCGTCAACAACGTTTCATGTAACGATACGGCGATTAAGGTTTGGATAAATAACTGCCAACATTAATACGCGACTGAGCGAATTTACAGTCATATTATATTTAGTGATACAATTTAAAGGTGTCTAAGACCCTAAATACTTGATAAAGGATCATAGAGGGATTACGCTGATCATGCATCTTCCTTATAACGCACAGCGTTGTTAAGTAGTCACTAACAATCTTTCAGTATCGGATGATGCCAGTCCAAATTCTAGATGAGGGAGGACGCATCTGCAAACCAATACAGACAATTTATATAAGCTAGGAACGTAGTGTCCAGTTGTGCTATGAACTGTTAAATGCCAAACAATCTTACCTGTTGCCATAAACTGTCGTTAAACTGTGGATTCATACATCCAGTAGTGCTATAAGCTTAAGTTCAGCTGTGATATGCCCCCAAAAATTTTTTTCCTCGGGAACAACCTCAGTTGTCATTAGCTGTTGTTAAACTTTGGCACCATCAATCCAGTTGTACCGCTCTTCATTTCTATTTGTACCTTGTAAGAGTTTAATTTAAAATAAATCGGCGAAATAAAATACACTTACAACTGCGTGTTATGCAATGTAAAAGGTGTAGGTCTATATTTGAGCCAATTTTTTATGTTCATACGACGGATGAACAGTGAATTTACTTGATGCCTAATCAATTTGTCGGTTTTAACTTTCCGAGCGATTTCATGAATGTGTACTGGTATATTAAGTCATTTTATATTTTGAATGCATGTATACAGACATTTCTTTAGTGCCTTGACAACTACTTTTCAAGTGTTACAGTAGTACTTCACATGTTATCTGGTAGGCCTACCTTGCCTGCCGCTTTGATTTTGAATTCGATTACAGATCCAACTAACAATTTTAGAAGAAAATCACAACTATGTAGTGCCTGAAATATAGTTTTAAAGGTGTCTAACATGCCCGGAGTGCCAAAAGGTTAACAACAAGGTAAATGCTGAGGACGATGAACAAAGGCTGATGGTAGCGGAAATGAACTGGATCCAGAAGGCAAAGGATACACAACGAGGCAACCTGATATGATCTTAGAAGATAGTGACAATAATCGACAAAATTACTAACTCATGATTTGGGTATGTAACAAGGATGGCAGATAGTAGGCTGCCGACCATTGTCCTATTTGGTCAGGTAGATGGAACAAGACGCAGCGGAAGACAGCCGAAGACATCATGGGCGGAGACCTAGGGGAGACAGGGGGACGGTCCCCCAATGAAGGTGTTGGGGGGACGGTCCATGCATTTGTCCCCCTCAATCGTTGACCGTCACGACTAAAAAAGTCATCAACTTTTTTAGCGGCGAAAATAGAACATTTCGTCGAGATTTCGCTAGATGACTAAAAAAAGGTCGTCAGAAATTTTGGCCGGCAAAACATGGAAACTTTTCGGCGACACTCAGCCATTCGTCCGTCAAAAAATCTCTCGTCTTTCCGTCCCCCCCCCCCCTCCAAGTCTCCGCCCAGATCTCCGCCCATGGAAGACATGGATAATGAATGTGATAAAAGATCTAGAGGCACAGCACATAGACATGAGAGAAGTTGTGGATAAAACCAGGATCATATTAACGACTTTGAGACGTCTTGCTAAATCCTCATTGTCAGCACACGACGGACGGGGGTGAAAAAAGAAAAAAACGAAAACGCACGAGATAATCATCTCTGTTTTGATGCAAAGTCGTTGAACTGCTGTTATCTTTTTTACCCACCCGAACGCAGCTAAATGTCATCCTGTACCCGATCTGCAAGAGTACGCTAAGGTCAAGAGGTCAAATATTCTCCATTAAACAGGTTAATGTTTAGTTACCGTGTTTTCGTTTAACACTTTACTTGGAAAAGGACAGACGCTGAATGGGAGGATAAATAGTTTAGCGGATGTAAAGCATTATAAGAAATTAACCTAAATACAGCAATATATACACATACTTCAAAGTCAAAGCAGTCAAAAGATACCGCTAAACAATGGATTGTTGCAATCGCCGATACTGCCAGTCCCAAGCCCGGAATGAGTAGAAGGGAACGCTATTACTCTTGGTTGCAAAAATTGCATCGAATCTAAACCAGTCGCTATAATACGGAACCGTGGAAAGCTTGGATGGTGACGTTAATCATCTCTGTTTTGACGCAACGTTTTTGGACTGCAATTCAAATCAGATTCGTGGACATTGAAAGAAGGTGGAGGAGTATGGCGACGTTAGTGATCCATGTTGTCACGTGATGTCGTTAAATTAAAAGGATTTAAAACTACTTACTCGTTCATTCTAAACCCGTTTAAAACTGCAAACTGCAAACTGAGTGCAAATGGGTTTAACGCTGACGATCGATAAATCACTAGGTACTGTTTAGGTAAGTAAGTAGGTAAGTGCTTTCTTTATTAAACGCATGCAAAAGCTCAGCGCTTTGAATATGAAGTCAGTTATGTTTGGAGTAAAAAGACTATAGTCTGGAGAAGAATATAAACATGAAGCAAATTTGCGTTTGAAATTGACAAATATTGAAGCAAATTTTAACTAGAGAAAAGAATTCCGTGTACAACTGTTACAGTACGCCGTAGCCAAAAAATCAAATCTACGGAGGAGAGGGCGGAAATGTGTATTGGATGTGTGTATATTATTTGAAGATGTTTCTAAAGAGATCTTTTGACGTTAAACTGCAACTACAGATCTTGTTTACAAGGTTCCTAGGAGGTGTGGAAAGTGCTGTGTAGCAATCCAAGGTATTTAATCATTTAACTGCACCAACCCATTGTTTAGCTATAATTATCTTTTGACTTTCCTCGGCGGAAAAGATCTTTATTGTTGTTTTTAATATACGGTGAAAAGAGAAACCTTTACGTATGATGTCGGTCGCTTGACACTCAATGCTTTTCTTGCTTGCTCTGTTTATAATACCTTATGTTGACACTACAGTCACTGCTGTTCAATCGAAAATTACCTATATATAGTGATTGTAAAAAACAGCTTAAAGGTGTCTGAATGCAAGAGAATGGAAAGGGTGATGACAATATTATTATGATAATTATTGGCCTTGACACATTGTTGTTAAACCGCGTCTAATCTGCCGATAGCATTCTATTCTATTCCTCAAAAGTGAGATCGCAGTTTAGGGTTTGAA
Source organism: Lumbricus terrestris (assembly GCA_949752735.1). Taxonomy (NCBI): domain Eukaryota; kingdom Metazoa; phylum Annelida; class Clitellata; order Crassiclitellata; family Lumbricidae; genus Lumbricus; species Lumbricus terrestris. Next base: position 65,936,399 of record OX457040.1, on the reverse strand, counting down.
CCGTCTAGATATTCTGTTCCATTTTTAGCATCTTGTATTGCATAATTTGTACTGTATCTATAAACTTATGTAGCGCCTCTCACAGTGCACACAGTCGGAGGCGCTTACAGTTTGTTATATAAAGAGTAAAAATTGTATGTATGTATGTATGTATGTATGTATGTATGTATGTATGTATGTATGTATGTATGTATGTATGTATGTATGTATGTATGTATGTATGTATGTATGTATGTATGTACGTAAGTATGTATGTGTGTGTATGTATGTATGTATGTATGTACGTACGTACGTACGTTTGCATGTATGTACGTACGTATGTACATGTATGTATGTATGTATGTATGTATGTATGTATGTATGTATGTATGTATGTATATATGTATGTATGTATGTATGTATGTATGTATGTATGTATGTATGTATGTATGTATGTATGTATGTATGTATGTATGTATGTATCCATGTATGTATGTAATGTATGTATGTATCTATGCATGCATGTATGTATGTATGTATGTATGTATGTATGTATGTATGTATGTATGTATGTATGTATGTATGTATGTATGTATGCATGCATGCATGCATGCATGTATGTATGTATGTATGCATGTATGTACATGTATGTATGTATGTATCTATGCATGTATGTAGGTATGCATGTACATATGTATCGTCAGATAAGGCAACTGGATAGCTAATGGACATTGCAAATTCGGGTAATCTCTAATAATCGCTCAACGGATGAAGGCAAAACACAAAAACCGTCTAGTGGTAGTTTTTCAGCGCATTTTCAATAGCTTTTTGAAACTAATTTATCACTCACCGATTAAAACATCGATTTATGTCTTTGAATGTTGGATTTTTACCAAAACCTAAGCTGCTGAAGTGCCAGACTCAGCTTAGGCAGCAGAGGATGGTATCTGAAACAAATTAAAAGATAAGCAAAAAAATTAAAGAAAGCATGTAAATATGTAAACTTTAAATACGATTCAAAGGTGTAAAATGCACAGTTCCAAATTAATAGAGCAACGCTCATCATCCATGTTTGACACAAGACTGTTGGGCTGCAATGAACAACCCACACTTATAGAAATTGGATCCGGCAGCTGCCTTGATATAGCGTTAAAAAAACGCAAAACTGTCTGTTCAACGTGGATCCATTTTGATTCGTGAGCCATAATTATTTAGTGTGTGATCCGACTCTTCTTCTTCGTACAATATTATTCATAAACCCATTACATCGTATTTCGAGTCTTATGTTTAGACACCTTAATTATGTTGCTTCTTAACATATTATGTCTATTATGAACGACTGGCACTCAAGTTGGTCATACTTCGAAACTCGGTCGTTATTTCAAGCTATTGACTGCACCCATAACAATAAACAATCAATCGCATCGTATACATGAAAATTTATAAAGCGCCTTTAGTGCACTCGATAATCATAGTGGCTCATAGCGTGATCCTCTGAAAAAATACGAAGGTCTTCAAAAAAAAACGACGAGGATGTCACTCCGACTAAGATCTCACTACGGATAGATTGCGAGAGATCATTCCACATAGAACGCTATGCATGCCATGGCTATCGATTAGTGCGGCGTAATGTTAGAAACAATGTTCAAGGCGGCTGATTGCAAAGAGGTGTAAAATGTTGGAAGCAGTTTTCTTGGAAATGGATCGAGAGATGAGTCACAGCTGAACGAGGAATCAGGTCTACAATCGTTGAACTGTTTATCCTGAGCCAACTGCTTTGTGGACTGTTATGTACCGTTAGTGATTGTTAAGATGACTGCTTTTCTGCTATTAACCCTCGGAGGCTAACCTGGGGTGTTTTTTTCACCCCACTGTCAGTATTTGCCCTGAATTTTTTTATTGCTTTGAAATTTTGCAAAGCGCTTTTGTGTATCTGTTCATAGACTATTTCTGCTTAATTCCACATTTTTTTATATTTTTATGTTGAATGCATGGTCACGTGACTGACGTCATATAATGGCCATTGTTGTTAATAATTTATTTGTGTTGAAGAGGTTTCGAGGTTATCTGCAGCCAGTGCAGCTAAACTGATACCAGAATTGATATCAATGTATTGAAAATGATGATAGTGATGATGGTAATAAATATTTTGTTGATTGTAATGATGTCTCGGAGCTAGATAATGTTGAAATCGATGATGTCATAGACATAGCCTATGTGTTGCAACTTTGTATGTGGAAAGCATGCAACAAAGCGTTACTTGTGTATAGATGACCGTAGACTCGATGATAATACTGATTTTAACTTAGTTAGGTTTCATACTTTGTCAATTCCATGCTGAACTTGAATTAGGTGTCATTTTTGATCAAACATGGTCTAATTTTATATCATAGGTCTCAAATGGCGTGGGGTGAAAAATATACCCCAGGTTATCCAATATGTGATTTTTTTTCATAGGTTAGCCTCCGAGGGTTAATATTAGTAATTATAATATCATTGTTTCGTTTTTGTCGTCAACAACGTTTCATATAACGATATGGCGATTAAGGTTTGGATAAATAACTGCCAACATTAATACGTGATGGATGGATGGATCCGATTTGACCAGGGTGTATGACAACAGAGGCCGTTACCCTGGACAGAAATTTGCTCGGCGTATTACAGCACTTCAGAGCTTTCTTCTTTCGAAGTTTTTTTGACGCTGATCATGCATCTTCCTTATAAAGCACAGCGTTGTAAAGTAGTCACTAACCAACTTTCTGTATCGGATGATGCCAGTCCAAATTCGGGATGAGGGAGGAGGCAACTGCAAATCGATATGACTTACTGACTTGTGGCCCTGGCGAAGCTTCCGCCCGCATCAGCCGATCCTTTATGGATAGCCTCCAGTCGTCCCTGTCCTGTGCTCTCCGCACCGCCTCTCCCACGGTTAGTCCCATCCTCAGGCAGTACAGACAATTGTGTATAAGCTAGGAACGCAGTGTCCAGTTGTGCTTTGAACTGTTATATGCCAAACAAATTATACATGTTGCCATAAACTGTCGTTAAACTGTGGATTCCATCCATCCAGTAGTGCTATAAGCCTAAGTTCAGCTGTGATATGCCAAACAATTTTTTGTCGAAAGGAACGACCTCAGTTGTCATTAGCTGTTGTTAAACTTTGGCTCCATCCATCCAATTGTACCGCTATATTCGTTTCTATTTTTAACCTTATAAGAGTTTAATTTAAAATAAATCGGCGAAACAAAATACACTTACAATTGCGTGTAGTGCAATGTAAAAGGCGTAGTTCAAAATTTGAGGAGATTTTTATGTTCATACGACGAATCAACAGAGAAGCTACTTGATTGCTAATCAATAATTTGTCTGGTTTAACTTTCCATGTCTGTGCATAAGTCATTTTATATTTCGAATGCATGTATACAGACATTTCTTTAGTGCCTTAGCAACTACTTTTCAAGTGTTAGGGTAGTTCACATGTTATCTGGTATGCCTACCCAGTGGCGGCGCTAGGGTGGGCTGGGAGGGCTAAGCCCACCCTACAAGAGGTTCAGCCCCCCTAAAAAAAGCTATTCGAATTTTTTACATTGAAATAGCCACGATTTTCGGCTGACGACTAAAAAAAAAGGTCGTCATAAATTTTGGCGGCGAAAATGGAAAATTTTCATGAGATTTCGGCTGACGACTAAAAAAAAAGGTCGTCAGAAATTTTGGCGGCGAAAATGGAAAATTTTCATGAGATTTCGGTCGATGACTTTAAAAAAAAGTCCTCAGAAATTTTGGCGGCGAAAATGGAAAATTTTAATGAGATTTCGGTCGATGACTTAAAAAAAAAGGTCGTCAGAAATTTTGGCGGCGAAAATGGAAAATTTTCATGAGATTTCGGTCGATGACTTAAAAAAAAAGTCGTCAGAAATTTCGGCGGCGAAAATGGAAAATTTTAATGAGATTTTGGTCGATGACTTAAAAAAAGGTCGTCAGAAATTTTGGAGGCGAAAATGGAAAATTTTTGCCGCGGGGCTCAGCCCCCCCCCCCCCCCCCGGAAACTGAAATCCTGGCGCCGCCACTGTGCCTACCTTGCCTGCCTTTTTTTTAAAATTCGATCACAGATACAAGCTAACAGTTTTGGTAGAAAATCCCAACTATATAGTGCCTAAAAATATTTTTAAAGGTGTTTAACATAACCAGGGTACCAAAAGGTTAACAACAAAGTAAAAGGCTGAGTACGATGCACAGTGACTGATGGTAGCGGAAATGAGTTGGATCCAGAAGGAAAAGGATTCACAACGAGGTGACCCGATAATTATGATCTTGGAAATAAAGCGACAATAATCGAACAAAATTAGGAAACTAACACATGATTTGGGCATGTAACAAGGATGGCAGATAATAGGCTGCAGACCATGGTCCTATATCGTCAGGGAAATGGAACAAAACGCCGAGAAAGACAGAGAAAGATGATGAATGTTATGGCAGATCTAAATAAAGAGCACATAGACATGAGCGAAGTTGTGGATAAAATCAGGACAGAACGACTTTGAGACGTCTTGTTAAATCTTCATTGTCAGCACATGCCGAACGGGGGAGAAAAAAGAAAAATGAAAATGCACGAGAAATTCATCTTTGTTTTGACGAGAAGGCGTTGGACTGATGTTATCTATATTTTCCCATCCGAATTCATCCGCATGTCATCCAGAACCCGACTTGCATTAGCGCTCGAATTATACGGTAAAGGTCAATGGGTCAACTCTTCTCCATTATACAGGTTAATGTTTAGTTACCGTGTGCATGAACTTCAATTTCTTCAACACTCGAGTGCCCAAGGTATTTTTTGGTACACGAAGGCCCAACGGGTGGGTCCGCGCGGACCCCAACGTTTTTTGTGAATATCTTGAGAACGGATTGGAATATCGTTACAGAATGTGGTTCTATGTGATCCCAAATGAATTTGCAATCGATTGATGTATCCTATATCACAATAGCACCACCTGTTGTAAAATAGCAGTGTAAAAATCTCGTGATACATTTTATGCTTGCTTGCGTGATTTACCGAAGGATGCCTATTGTTTTCATGCTAATATCTTGAGAAAGGATTGGAATATCGTTACAGAATTTAGTTCTATGTAGGCCTAATCCCAAATTAATTTGCAATCTATTGATGTATCTTATATCACAGTACCACCATCTGGTGTAAAATAATGGTGTAAAATTTCGTGATACACATTATGTGCTATCCTGCGTCATTTACCGAAGGAAGCTATAACACTACGTAACAAAATTTTACTTTTTGTCTGTTTCTGGGTATTAAATGTTATTTCCTAATTGCTTCTGCCTCAAAAGTATAGAAAATGGCCATTATACCCCAGAGACTTTGCTTTTGAGGCCAGGAGATTGATTATTCTGAAATGTAAATGCTTCTTCGGTACATTGAAATTCATGTGTTAACTTGAAGTAGCTATTCAGCTTTTGTGAACTTCCAGGGATATTCTAGAATGTGCGAGAACCTTCCACACCTATAAATAGCTAGTTAGTAGTATAAATAAAGGGGAAAAAATGGTTCAGTACCATGTTCTTAAGTGCAAACGTTATATGCCAAGCAAATTTCTGTCTAGGGTAACGGCCTCTGTTGTCATATATAGACCCTGGTCAAATCGGATCCATCCATAAATAAAGATGCCTTGAGCCCACCATGCACTTCAGTTTAGTTGTGCGTCTGACTAGGTGCATAGCCTGTAGACACAACTAATATGGTATCAAGAGGCTGCAAGTATCCGGCTGACGCATTCTGCTATGTTTGTACTTTCTTGCGACGGATGGTACAGAGGGGGAAATAGAGCCATGTAGTTTGCAATACCAAGAATCTGGCGAGAACCCACTGACCACTCAAGCAATTGTTACTTCTGCATGGTGGATCCTTCCAAACGAAAAGAATGCAGCTCCTATCATACATCCCCCGACCTTCCTTCATCCATGGCTCCCAGTGCCACACAGTCCTGAGCTGCTTCTGGTACCCACTGTTCAGGATAGAAATCAGTCGCCTTCAGAAGAACAAAGTATATTAGAGTCAGAGAGCGATGAAGACGTTTTAGATCCATAGGCCCCTACTATAATTTTCTAGCTCATGACAAAAATCCGTACTATCCAAACCATAAAACCTCAACGACTTGATGAGAGGTACTCGTCTCACCAAGTCCAATGCAGAACTTTTGACGTCTAGACTCAATCAGTGGAACCTGTTGGATGACAGTGTTCAAATCGCTGATCAGAGGAAGCGTCATCAAGCATTATTTTCAAGCTTTTTTACCTGTCAAGATGGACTCTGCTTCTGTCACAACGTGACCGGTCTTTTCAGGAAATTGGAATCGACTGCAACCCGAACGAGTGGCGTCTCTTCATTGACAGTTCATCTCGGAGCCTCAAAGCCGTGCTACTCCATAATGGGGATAAGTGTCCGTCTCTTCCTCTGGCTCACTTCAAAAAGGATTACAACATCGCGAGAACCTTTTTAGCCGCCTTGAAGTTCAATGAGTACGGCTGGGATGTCAAAGGAGACTTCAAAATGGTATCATTCCTGATGGGTCTGCAAGGATTCGGACAAAGTGTCCTTGCTACCTTTGCCTTTGGGACAGCAGAGACAAAAGGCGCACTACCACAAGCGGGACTGGCCCCAGCGGACCGAGTTCAATGTGAGTAGCCAAAATGTCAAGTGGGAGCCACTGATGGATCCTCGAAAGTAACGATGCCACCACTGCATATTAATTTGTCACGGCTCTGGATAAGGAATCGGTAGCTTTCAAATACCTTCAAGGTTTCTTTCCTAAGCTGTCTGAGGCAAAGGTCAAAGCTGGTGTATTCGTCGGACAAGAGATAAAGAGAATCATGGAGTGTACGGATTTCTCCCAGATGCTTTCTAGGAGTGAGAAAGCGGCTTGGAATAGCTTTGTGGCGTTGGTTAGAGGCTTCCTTGGTAATAACAAGGCCGAAAACTTTGTAGAGCTGGTTGAGACTCTAGTGAAGAACTACAGTAAATGGGATGTCCCTGAAAGTTCATACCCTTGATACTCACCTTGACAACTTCAAGGAGAGCATGGGAGCATACTTGGTGGAGCAAGGCGAGCGCTTTCAACAGGATAGGCCTATACTAGACTTTGAACGTCGCTATACCAAGGACAGTACAATGAGAACATGATGGGAGACTGCATCTGGAGGCTGATTCGAGAAAGTGATTTACAGTAGGCCCTATAACCAGGGGCGCCCGCAGGCGTACGCACTTACGCAAGTGCGTACAGCAGCGGCGCCCGCAGATGTACGCACATAGGTAAGTGCGTACAGCGCGATGACCCAAAAGGTATGTTTTTGGGAAATTCTAGGTTGATGACTAAAAAAAAAAAAAAAAAAAAAAAAGGTCATCAGTTTTTTCGGCGGATAGAAAAGGTATGTTTTGGGGAAATTCTAGGTTGATCAGTTTTTTCGGCGGCCTAACGAAAAATTTTCCCTGTTCGCCCCTCCATCGAAAATTTCCGTGCGTACAAGAAAAAAATCCTGCGGGCGCCGCTGCCTATAACTGTAAATCTCGAAAAAGTAAGCATTTATAAATTTTGAGTGGTCAATTTTTTTATCATTCTAGTATTGATACATGCTGCTTTAGAGTCATTTTGTGGTTTCTTGTGACCTAGGTTTCTTGTGATCTAATACATGCGGGATGTACCGTGCTCCACTAGCTCACTTAGGTCAACCCACAGCGCATTGCAAATCGAATTTTTGTCTTGGTCCGGCGCTGTTTTGAGGGTTTAGCCTTTTATACTTGGAGGAGCTCTGCTGCTCCACCACGCACTTCCAGCGCCGCTGCTATTTCCGCTCAGCTGCCCAAGCGGAACTTATTGTTCAACGCTCACGGACTGCAATGAAGCAGCACCGTACTTTTTCCGTGGCTGATCCTGCGACTTGGAATGAGCTCCCTGTTATTATTCGTCAAATACCATTTTGTCTTTCTGCCTAGTTTCTCTCTCTTCTTAAGACTGTCTTTTTCGACCGGGGCAGGACTGGGAGCAGAGCCGGATGAAGGCATGTTCAACATGTTCGGCGGAGCAGGGGCCCCCACACTTTAGGGGGCCCCCACAAATACAATAAGAATATTTCTTCATCATTGTTAATAATACTGTTACAGCAAAAATGAGCTCAAATCTCTTAACAAATTGCAAATTTATTCGAAAACTAATAATTTTAACATAAACAACTTTTGCGCATGTGTGGGGGAGTTTCCTTTAACAGGCAGATTGATCTCGAAATTAGTGAGAAATGCAAGTAAAAGCTATAAGTTTTATTGCTTATACAAACACCTACGGTAATAGGCCTACCTATTCAGATCGGAAATCATGCAACGCATTATGAAATCCATGGAGTCATTAGGTCTATAATTAATTATTGTGTGCGTTGCGAGCTCGGTATGCAATCTGTTTTTACGAATTCAAACAATCAATCACATAATTTTATATAGAGCCCATTAAAAGAATTATACTCAGAGGCACTCCCAACCCAGGTCTTGTCAAAAAGAAAAGGCTTAAGAAGACGAGAGAAAGCCTGCAGAGTCATGGGGAAGCGAGATGAGACCCACAGGGATGCTATTCCAGATAGTTAGACCCATTACCAGGAATTAATGCTCTTCGCTGCATGGTGTCTACGCAAAAAGGGGCAAGGAAGTCTCCACAGGTAGCTGAGCGCAGTGAAAGGTGGCCCATGCAGAGAGACAGAAGCGGGGGTGAAAAGCTCACATTGGTGGGATGGAGCTTGAGCCAGAACATACCACTGGAGAAAGCGCGGAAATATAATTATGTTAGTTTGTATTCTTTGTAACAAGTTATTAGTGCTACACCAGCGCATATCAAGGCAAATGCCCTGGTAAAAAACCTTTGCCCTGCCATGGTCGTTGTCTTGCCACAAGATTACTAGAATTTTCCCCTGCTAAGAATTTATTTGCGCAACAAAATCGCCTCTGCACTGTTTGCTTGCACCATGCAGTGCACTGGCTATGGCTATGCCATGGTTAGAAAAATACCTGACCATGAATCCTAAATCACTTTAGTAATAAAATTATTATTATTGAGATGCAAAATATGTATACTTTAACATGATAGACTGGGATACTACAAGACATGTTGAGATCGTGAAAATAGAAATAATGAATAATAGACGAATGCTGATTCGTTGAATAGGCCTACAACAGATAAGTTTTGTGGGTCATTTTGTCGTCCTTGTACAAGATTGGGGCTCCCACAATTTTACTGAACAGGGCCCCACATTTGTTAATCCGGCTCTGACTGGGAGCGCTCCTGAGTAGACATTTTAAATGGGAACTATATCAAATTGCCAGTAAATAATAAAAACCAGCGGTTCGTAATTTATTTGACCTACAAGCAAGTTCATCATCATCATCATCAACAACCGAGGGACCAATGCCCGTAGGTGCTCGATGCCGTTCTCGTTATTCCACGCCAGGTTTGACTCTCCAAGGCAGCGTGTATTAGGTCCTGTAATGGTGCTCCACACCATTCTGTTACTGAATATTTATGGATGGATGGATCCAGATTTCAAATACATCTCGGAGCAGCAAATTCTATCTAGTATGGCAGAAATTGATTTTGAAGAGTTCACGCCGTTCAACTCTTATAATGAAAAATAATGATCGCGTGTTATATAATTATAATCAGACGTATATGACATAGCGTTTGTGGTACTCTATTTAGACACCACTAAAACAAGATCATAAATTTTATATACATTCTCGCATGGATCAGTTGTCTGTTTTCTGTCTTTTCTTTTCTTTAAAAAGGCTATATTGCGCCTTTGATGAGTAGTCCTTTGATAAGTAGTCCTTTGATTATAAGTTTGATCAGTAGACTTACAACCGGGTCGATTATTCTCGATTGTTGGTCCATTCACTTAAAACTGAATTCCATTGATATGCGCATACTGCATAGAAATAGTTCCAGAATAATTTATTGAAAACAAAACACTGGCCAGACGAATTGCAATTGTTTAAAATCTATATCGATGTAAAATTGAACCGTTTTGATATAAACAATGAAACAACCTCACTGGAAGCAAAGGATTTCAAGAAACTAACTGAAATACACCAATCTCCACAGAGACCTCAACGGTCAAAGCATTCAAACGATTTTGCTACGCGATGAATTGCTACCGACGTCAATATGCTGTAGTGCCAGACCCAAGCCTGCTCCGCAGAGGAAGGGGACGCTTATTATTTTCATGAGCGGCATAGCGGCATAGCGACATTGTGCAACAACAGTTTTTTTACTAACTGACCAATTAATTGATAGCTTAACAGCACGGAGGAATTAACAATGCAACGGAATTTACATCTACATAGTGCTCGAATTAAACGATTTGGAGGTGTCTAAATGCACGGAATAAAGAGGAGGACAACGTTAATCATAACATAGGTTTCGACGCAACGTTGCTGGCCTGTTATAATATCAAGCATAGAAATTTATCGACATATATGATCCAAGTAAACGATTAGCTAAAGCGTTCGAATTGCATTCCGAAAGGTCACGGACTCGAGTCGATTCCATTTGTGGGATCACTGTTTAGTTAGCGCCAGCAAGATCTTCAGTTTTTTATCGGCGTAGGCCTATTGTGTTTCCAAAATCCATTTACGTGGGAAAGTCAGAAGTTCTAATGGTGGATCAATAGTTTAGCGGGAAAAGGCATGATAAGAAATGAACGGAAATACACCAAACCAAATAAGCGTTTGCTTCCGCGTTTTTGGCAGGAGTCCCCTTCGTCAACCTAGGTCCTAGACAATATTTTTTTAAATCAATTCTCTTTGAGAAATAACTATTTTTTCAGTATAAACTATTTCATCAATCCGTCTTCTACTTAGCGAGAATTCTTTTCGTCAATCCAACCGGTATGTAGGCTAGGCCATGCAACTAACGCTAAAGTCCACGAAACAGCGAATAATAAATAAATTGCGCTGAAATCGAACATTTACCCCAACCTACATTACAGACTTCAGTTGTCAAAGAAGTCAAAAGATATGCGGGATTGCAATGGATTGCTTCCATCAATGGACAATTACACCCAGACAACGGGTGTCTCTGCCGCAGTCACCTCCCTTCTTCCCAAAGTCAAGGGCGCTGCCGTACCCTCCCAGAGGAGTCAGTTACGAAAGTCTGCAAAGGCGTTCGTTTTCACGCTTTTCAGTAGTAAACTTTAGTTAACCGTGCCCCGTCATTTGCGCGCTGGGCAAAAGCAAGCCGACAAAAGCGCGCTGCAAAATTTGCCCGACAAATGTGCGCCGACAAAAGCGCGCAACCTAGACTACAATGACAAACTTCGTGGCATTTGCAAAAAACAGCAAAAATTATTTTCAACAATTCACCTCTATGTTCAGCAATCCAGCTTCCACGTAATCGTTATTTTTCGTCAGTCCAGCCTCTGTTTAAGCAACAGCCGTTTTCATCAATCCAATTTCCATTTGGCAAGAACAACTGCTTAAGCAAGAATTAGAACAGGCTAATTTTATTCAGACTTAGCCGACGCCTGCTAGCTTTGGCTCCGCTGTACCGTAACCTACCATTGCCTTTGACCACGCGCTGTAAATTATTGGCGGCGCCCATTTGACCTGCGCGCAAATGACGTTCCATAGATAGCACTGCAGCTAGAATCACCTCTAAAACCTCGAAGCGTATCTTCACGTTTTCAGATTCCACTTTACGGTTTGAATATAAACATTTGGTAAAAGTTTCAACTATTCTACTAGCCACTAAGAATGATTTTTCTAAAAATTGTGCCACAATTCCCAAGACTTCTTAAGTGTATCGCGAAAGCCACCATCTCATGCATCTCAGAGATTACCCGAATCATTGTTCCGTGCATCCTATCATAATAATTATTATGAAAGTGTCTTATTTAAATGTAGATACCTGCACCAAATCTTACTTTTCATCGACAGAAAGCGTATTATCTCTCATTAATTGGATTCTCATTGGCTCTTCAAAACTCACAACTTCACCGTACGAACCTTGGGAGGAATATAGCTCTGTACTGAAATCTTACATTATAACTCTAATAATCAAACAGCTGCTATTTTAGTATTTTTAGCCACAACAGTAACATTGTGAACTTCGCACAGTTAACCCTCTTCCGAACAAGGGGGGTCTGGCCAGACCCCCCTCCATATATTTGCTGCATAACTTTTTAGGAGTGATATTTTCTTAGATTGCTTTTATGACTTTGTTCCTATATTAATGAGCTACAATTAGCACATCTAAGTGACCAAATCGATTGAGTGATATGGAAGTTATGAAGATAATACTGACCGAGACTACAATGATGACAGTTTGGACAGTGAGAGCAACAATAAAGAATGTGAATATGAAGAGATGCCATTGTCTGAAGAGCAACATTCAGATGTTTCTTATGATGAAGACAATGTTGAAATTGAAGATGATGATAAACAAGATGATGAGACTTGACCTGATAGTGAAGATAATGATGACGAAATTGTCTGTAGGCCTACTATTGAAGCCGAGAGACCTAAATACAAGTAAAGATCCGCATAATTTTGGCGGTCAAATGCAATGCCAATAGGACGTGCTCTGTTGCACAATGCAGTAAAAGAAGATACGGAATAAAATAATACGGATACATTGAGAATATTCAAAATAGTTTTGACAGTTTTATAACAGCCGAGATGAAGGACATCATCATTCGACATACAAACCCGAAAGCAACAGCTAACGGACTATGTATGATAAGCTAACGTGTTTACATTTTAGGTTTAGTCCTATTCCATTATTTGTTATAGATATTTTCTAGAAAACAGTCATGCTGACTCTGATCATAAGAGTATTCAGTACTTATTTTACTAAAATTATGGTTTCTTTATTTTGATTTCCAAATTTTATGCATAGACTACTATTGCGACGATGAACATGTATGACAAACCGTGACAATTAGTGTAATTAAACATTTAATTTCAAATTCATCATAAAACTTATTTATATTGCATAAAGAGACTGATGCATTGTTGTTTTGAGTTATTCTGATATCATCTTACAAAATTGGCACATAAAAATGACTATTTCCTATGAAAAACCCACATCAAAGCGGGGGGTCTGGCCAGACCCCCCCCCTTGTTCAAATTAAGTTGCATTTTAGCTTGTTCGGATGAGGGTTAACCCTCAGGCTACCAAGCTTTTTTTGTAACACTGACTACCAAGGGGGGGGTGGTTACCACCCCCCTGGATTTTGGGTTTGGTTTGAGATATCATAACTTGTAATACACCATTGGATTCAGCATTCATTTCTGCACAAAATGGTATATTTAGGTTTAGAAAATATGAAGGCACCTCGAAATTATGAATTTTTTACCATGGGTACTCGTCGATTCCACAAAATGTATGCTTACGCATAGGGAATATATTATATTCTGTGTGTTTTATACATGATTTATATACAAAAAGTAGTTTACATATAATAAAGTCCAATATTCAACTATAAAAACTAGTAATAAGTCTGTTTTATGTTAAATCAAAACAAAAAAAACATGTTTTAGCCGCTGAAAAACGTTTACGCACACATATCGGTTCGCGTTGCAAAAAAACCCAACATTTTTATACATTTTAATTTATTTTGAGCACTTCCGGTCATCAAATTTTAAATTATTTAGTATTACAAAATAGCCCTAAATGCCCTCTACAGAATGGCATAGTTTATTTATATTAAAAAATAAATTATGGATAAGTTATAATAGAAAAAACATGACAATTTTATGAAAATAAAACACCTTTATATACATTTTAATTTATTTTGAGCACTTCCGGTTGTCAAAAGACAACTCAATGAGCATGGAAATGTAGCCCCACATTCCCTCTATAGAATGGTATAATTTGTGTCTCTTAATATTAAGGGGCGGAAAAGTTACAGACGATATTCTAGGGGTGGTGGTATCCACCCCCCCTGGTACCTTGGGTATATCGGGTGTAACTTTTGAACGGTAGGGGGCATCATCAAAACTTTTAGCTCAAAATGTGTCCCAATGAACCCTCTACAGCTACCAATTTTTTCAAAATTTTATTCCAGACGGAACGCGTTTGATTTGCGAAAAACCTAGGGGGGGTGGCAACCACCCCCCCTTGGTAGCCCGAGGGTTAAGATATTACAAGGGTATTCTATACTAAATAAAAATGAATGTTTTTACGAAAAACTTGAAGGTATCACGGTTGGATTTAAACAAGCGAGATAAACATAATTGAACTTACCAGATTATAGAGGTGTCTAACGCAAACACCTCCAGATCGTGGCTTTATTATTAGTTCAACTTCAATATTCGATATTAAACGAAACCACTAAGTTGCTTGAAGCGAGGCCATTATTTACATGGTCGCTACTTAGTTGAACACTGAGATGATTCCACGACTAGATAAAACAGAATTAAAGAGCATTTTATGACTTGAGAAGTCGCTTACGTCGTTAAGTGATCATGATGACATTCATCCATTTCAAAATGCGCGGTCGATTTCGTAAGCGTCTCTAACGGACAAGTGGGCTAACCCACATTCGGAGGATAGCCCACTTGTGCATAAGACCATCCAATTATGCTTAATAAAATGCACGGTCTAATAAGTGTCAGTGTCCATTGTTTAGCGATATCTTATTATATACGTCTGCCTGCACCTGGCCCTCTGACATCCACGTGACATAATCGCAATTCGATTCAGTATTATGATGAATGGGTTAGTTCAGAGTCATCATCATCATCAACAACCGAGGGACCAATGCCCGTAGGTGCTCGATGCCGTTCTCGTTAGTCCAGAGCAGTGCTGTCCAACCTTTTTGGTACCACGGGCCGCAAAAGCAAGATTCTTGAAGCCGAGGGCCGCAGCAGTAAACTCAAAATTTATTGATATGTAAACATTGAAACAAGTATTGAAATTTAATATGTAATCATTGTAACCTATCTATGTCTATCAATCTACAGCCCATAGCTAACTGTTATGAAATTTATATACCGCCGGTTCAAGATAACTATTCAGAGGTGCTCCCGACCCAGGAATGACCAAAGAGGAAAGTCTTGAACAGTTTATCGAAAGAGTTCATCCGGTCCCACAGAAATAATAATACTGAATAATAGCATGTAGACTGCACAAACCACGATTGTCATGCTTTACTATAATAGTTGAGCACCAACAAGTGCCAAGGTGGCGTTTATCCCTGCTTCGCACTTAGTTTCGTCGCCCAGACACAGTTTGTCCAGCTCAGCTCTTCAGTATACGTCACCCAATCAATTTTTCTGGCTATGATCCACCTTATGATTGGGGCAAATTTCTATACTCCGCAGACTTTCATAAAAAAATCGTCGACGCCAGCCAGAGTCTCGGTAAGTCTATGTCTTGGCTCTGTCTGGTCCGACGACTATCGTGCTTTTTTCCCAGTTTCTTTCTAATCCTTAGCACCATATAATAGTCGTCGGACCAGACAAAACCAAGACATCGACGTTCGTCATCCATGGCCCCTGGGTCTCATATCGATAGTTTCTTTCTAATCCTTAGGACTAGAATTAGACTATCTCTCGAAAGGAATGGTCAGGGTCACTTGCAGACGTGCTGGAACTCTATACAGTATACACATCTCAGGAACTGATTATAAGTGAACGGTTTGGGACGGCTTGCGAAGTGAGATTAGTTGAGCACAGTACTATAGTAATAAGAGTTATTAAAACCAGAACCCGTGGGTCAATCTCCAGGTAGACTATACTGGAACCTACCCCAGAAAGAGAAAGAAAAGACAGATGTTAGTTTTTGGATTGGCCTTCCTGATAGCATTCCAAATCGGCAACTGTTACAAAATCAATAAAGAAAAATAAAAGCCCAAGTCGACCAGGGAATTTATCCCTTACTACATTTAACACAACTAAAGTGCAAAAATTAGATGCCTGGGCGGGCCACTTGAAATGATCTCGCGGGCCGCACGTTCGACAGCACTGGTCCAGAGTATATTTATTTATTGGTTGAGTATTTGCGATCCAGCAACGCCCACCATGACAAGCATTTTCTATTCTTTACTCCAACATTTAAGCATCTGTAAATTCTTTCTTTGAGGTCTTGCAGAAATCATAAATATATTATATGTGTGATTGCTGCAAAAATGAGGTACTGCAGAAGATGAAAATTTAATCGTCTAAATGGCATGCTGCTGTTAATGACATCATGCCACAGCCCTCCTTCTTTCCTTAGCCTATTGACTGGCACAGCCACAGTTCGAGGAGGTGTGAAGAAAGGCTGCTGAGACTTGTTTCGTTTAAATTTCTTTAAATCCGTGCAATAGTCAACTTTTCACGCCTCTTCTGATTGGTCCGTTGGTTTATTAATGGTTCAACAACGTCTTGTTGTGTCGAAATGCACGTAACACTTCTAACTTCTCGTTACATCTTCATACGTTCATTAATCTCATGCATTTGTTTCTTCCCTTCTGGTTCTCTGCCGCTAGGCAGGTTCGGCTGTCCAATGTCGCCACTCTTCCCTCCGCTGGGCCTTCTCCTTTAGTCTTTGGTATCCAATCCTCGTCATCATCGTATCCAACATCATCTGTCGTGGTCTTCCTCGTGTTCTTTACCCCTTCATTTTGCCTTCTATCACAGTTTTTACCAGGTTGTCTCCTCTTAGCGTATGCCCTATCCATTTATTACATTCGCCAGCTTTCCAGGTCTTTGCATTGTCCGTACATTCCATGTCCCCACTTTGATGTTACCCTTGGTCTCTTTGGTCTTGCAAGGATTTCGCTGGTTGACGACCGAGGAGGCCCCGCACCCTCCCCTACCGGGTGCGACTCTTCCCGTAGAAATACGAGTTGACCCGTTAACGCCGTTAACTTGTTTCTGTAGAAGCTTCATTTGACATTTTACTCGGGATTCGTAGAGGGGTGGTCTCCCGTTGCCTTCCCCTCGGTGTTTTTAACGAGACACCATCTCCATGCGTTGCCGAGTTCTGTCATCCGTCCTTCAGGATCTTCTCCTCTGGATTCTCGCATACACCGGCGAGAACTCGGTCGCCCACCACGCACTTCGTTTTCGACAGGGGGACCACGTATAGGTGGCGTGATGGACTTTTGAGCAGCAGAGGCTATATGAGACGCTTGCGTACTCCATTCCCTCCCAGATACCATAATTACATGGAATTTCAAGGTCGTAAAGGGGGCGTTTACTAACACACCTCCTAATACTATTATCCGATGCTATAAATAAGCTGTGGGAAAGGTTTATTTACAATTTATCTAATTTATTCAATCAAATTTTGAATTGAAACGACACAAAATAATGGACTAAGTCTACGAAGCTCAGGCGTAGCCTAACTGACGTTAACAAACCTTTGTTGTAGGACACTAAGTAAATAGACTGTATAAGCCCTACATACGATTCCCATTCGTTCATTTCAAATATAAGTCTATAGGCCTACTGACACAATTAGGACCTAAATGACACTAAGAACCTTCCTTTGCATATGAATGCCAGTGACAAGTCTTATCGGTTACGGCATTATTCTATGATTTGCACACAGGGAGGATTTTGTCCGGGGGGCTAATGACCTACCAAAAATCGGGGGGAATATGTCCGGGGGCCTTTGTCCGGAGGATAATGTCCTACACCTAGCAGATGGACCGCAGATCATAACACACTAGCTGTACCCGGCCACGCGTTGCTGTGGCTGAAAAGACTGTCCAACTCTCCCTCCCTACCTCCGTCCCTGCCTCCCTCCCTACGTTCCAATGTACCTCCCTACATGTGTACCTCCATTCCCTTCTTCTCTCTCTCCTCCCCCTCCCCACCCTTTCCCCTCCCATCCCTTTCCTATACCTCCCCTCCATCCCCACCCTCCCTCTCCCTATCTCCCTATCTCCCTCTCTCCCTCCCTCCATCCCTACTTTCCTCCCTCCCTCCCTTCCTTTGCCTCCATGCATCCCTCCCGCTTTCTCCCTCCCTTCCTCTCCCCTCTCCTCCCCTTCCCTCCCTTCTCTTTCCCCTCCCTCCCCTCCCATCTCTCTCCTCCTTCTCCCCTCCCTTTCCCCTTCCCTCCTTTCCCCATACCTCCCTTCCCTCCCTCCATCCCTCTCTCTCTCTTCCTCTCTCCCTCTCTCCATTCCTCTTTTCCTACTTTCCTCCCTCCCCTCCCTTTCTTTGCCTCCCTGCTTCCCTCCCTCCCGCTTCCTCCCCTCCCTTTCCCCTTCCCTCCCTTTCCTATGCCCCCCTTCCATCCCCTCCCTCCCTCCCTCTCCCTCTCTCCCTCTTTCCCTCCCTCCCTCCCTCGCTCTCTCCCTCTCTTCCTCCCTCCCTCCCTACTTCCCTCCCTCCCCTCCCTTCCTTTGTCTCCCTGCATCCCCCCTCCCGCTTCCTCCCCTTCCTCCCTTCCCTCCGTGACTCCGTCCCTCCCCTTCCTCCATCCCTAGAAATATGCGCTATAGAAACACGCGCGGATATGCGTAATAAAACACGGCCCAAATGGACGATTTTGTAAAAACCGACAGCTACATAAAAACATGCGCTATAGAAACACGCGCGGATATAGGTTATAAAGCGCGGCCGAAAATGGACGGACGGATGCGTGAAAGTTGAAATCGAAATGGGTCGAATCGATCGACGTATATCGAATCGAATGCAAAGTTGTGCTTTTTTTGTCGAAAAGATTGCGCTTTTCCCCCAAAAAGCATTATACAAATCCGCTCGTAGTCGAATGGAACGTTTTTGTAAAATTTTCAAAACAATCGGTGAAGAAGTTTTCGAGTTCCTTTTTCAGACACAAACTTTTTACATTTCTATTTATATAGATCGACGACAGTTGATGGCCTGAGTGTAAGCCGTACATGAATATTATAGAACACTGCGTACTCAACCCTTGGGCATAGGCGCAACCACCCTATGGGACCCACGGGACGCGTCCCCCCAACTTTTGAGTGGTCCCCTAACTTTATTATTATGGTCCCCCAGCTTTTAGGACGTGATTCATTTGGCCCCCCCCCCCCAACTTTTAGGACGTGATTGCACCTATGCCCTTGAGGAAATGTATGCATGATTCCTTGTAGGGGAAATTGCTGAATAATAATCAATTTGCATCGATGTGCTTATCGTAATAAAATGTGTTTGATAAACGGTGTAATATGTATTACAGTGTGTCGTTAGACAATTAATATTAGTAATTATAATATCGTTGTTTCGTTTTTATCGTCAGCAACGTTTCTTGTAATGATACGGCGATTAACGTTTGATTGCGAACAATTGCGAAAAGTAATACGCGACGGAGCGAATTTACACTCTTATTGT
The DNA here is from genome assembly GCA_949752735.1 of Lumbricus terrestris. Lineage (NCBI taxonomy): Eukaryota > Metazoa > Annelida > Clitellata > Crassiclitellata > Lumbricidae > Lumbricus > Lumbricus terrestris. The sequence continues at coordinate 65,917,080 of OX457040.1, read as the reverse complement.
ATATATTGACACCGATTAAAAGGTGTCTAAGACCCTAAATACTGGATAAAGGATCTTAGAGGGGCGACGCTGAAAATCCTCCTTATAACGCTCAGCGTTGTTATGTAGTCACTAACCAACTTTCAGAATCGGATGATGCCAGACCAAATTCGGGATGAGGGAGGAGGCAATTGCAATCTACAAGGCATTCAAATTAATATAGCAACGCTCATCATCCATGTTTGACACAACGCTGTTCGGCTGCAATGAACTATCAACAATTTTAGAAATTGGATCCGGCAGCTGTTTTGCCATAACCTTAAAGAATGTTTTGAGTTTAATCAGTTACTAGAAAACGTAAAGCTGTATATTCAATGTGGATCCATTTTGATTCGTGTGCCATAATTATTCAGTGTGTGATCCGACTCTTCTTCTCATCAGACAAATCCGAAAAGTTTCGTGTATTTAACAATGACAGTGGTTTTCACACACACACACACACACACACACACACACACACACACACACACACACACACACACACACACACACACACACACACACACACACACAATTAATGCAGACTTTTCAGTTACATGGTTGATGATTATATAGGATTACACACATAAATTCTTAAAGAAAGCAAGCAGAAGAATCTTCGTGTGTATGATATTAATATTTTCCAACCATACTAATAAAGTCTTGCGAAAGTGACGAAATATACATGTAAGATTAAAATGTTTTAAAAGGTGTTCTCCTCATTGGTTGCATGAGATCGACACCGTCTATGTTGGCTACCAAAAGATATCACCCACCACTGGAAACTCGAGTGAGATAATTCAGCAAGAAGTGGGGTTTTCTTCTTTTTCAATGTAAAAGTCTGTGATGTCTTAGACTTTCATCTAACTGGATAAGTCCAATTCATATTTCACTGTCTCGTTGAAAATGAGAGAATGCGTGCAAAAAATTACGCGATGCAGTCGTATGGCTTGCATTTAGACACCTTTAAGTCTTGCCTTTCCGACATTACATAGTTATAAGTTCGTTAAAGATTTAATAATTCTTTAATGCATGTAATTCTTGTTCTTTTAACTAGAAACGTCATCGTGGTTGTCACCGTGACTGGTAGGAAGGGTCTAATGACAGAAATGGATGGATGGATCCGATTTGACAAGGGTCTATGACAACAGAGGCTTTTACCCTTGACTTAAATTTGTTACGCGTATTACAGCACTATGAATTGCTTATTACTGAAACGTGAGGCTCTAATAACATATAACAATGGCAGAACACTTTCTAAAGGTGTCCAATTGGATATTATTTGGTTGGTTGTTATAGTCTAAACGACACCATGTGATGACTCAAGATCGTCGCCCTCCTTCTTTACCCAGACCTAGTACTGGCACTACCGAAGTGCAAGCAGTGGCGAAGTTCGTTGGTACATCTCCCTATGTCTTTCGTCTTTGCAATGAAGAGTATAAAACGTCATTTCTTATTCTACAAGATGTTAAAATGATGTATTTTACGTAATACCAACCTGGTTCTCTTACTATGGGGAAAGCTTTACTGATGACGCATTCTCTGCCAAAAAGGTGTTCTATGGACCTTAATATGTCAAACAGGATGTTTCCTGGTCTACTCCTCACGGACTATTTATTTAGCAGCAACTTTTCAGGGTCGCTGCGTATGGAATTAAGGCGTTCGACCATCCGTCACCTTAGGCACAAAACAATCGTATCTTTACACCACGGCGTCTCACTGCACTAAAATGCTCAGTTAGGGTTCAAGAAGCTAAAAATAATTATATTAAGATTTGAGCGAAACCATTGAAGAGCTGCGTCTAGCTTCTGGCTCTCCGTTATATATATATATATATATATATATATATATATATATATATATATATATATATAATATATATATATATATGATTACATTATATATAGCATCCCCACTATATTCATCATGACTCATTCTCGATCATTGTCCATCCACTTGGAATTTGCTTTCGTTGGAGACACGCCTATTGCCTAGGAATTTATAGAAAATAAAACACGGGCCAGACATATTGCAATTGTTTGAAGTCTATATTGATGCAACATTAAACCTTTCTGAATATAAATAAATGAAGGAACCTCACTTGAGGATGTAATCGGAGCTGAGAATTATCTTATATTATAAGTCAGAATGTTTGTCCATCCATATGTGTGTGATGACAGCGTTGACTCTTCGTAATAAAATAGGCTCGGAAATAAAACAGCGTCGGTTTAACCAAATTTTTGCATTTGATTCTTACTCAAATTATAAGGTCAACCGTCAACGCAAGTATTGTCAGCTTTTAATTCAATTTAAAACCAGAGTTATCTGCGTTTTAAGACAGATTTCATCAATAATCGCTCGCGCTAGCGCTTTAGCTAAGAGTCTACAGTGCGCATGACGTCATACCCGACAGTAATAATTTCCGTTGCGCCCCGCAGGGGCGGGTCACGTTTGGCTTTTTGGGGAAGCGGGGTGGGGTGGACGGTTGGCGAAAACCCGAAATTTAGAGGTCAACGATGGGTACCACGGTGGGAGTAGTGTTCAAAACCTTAAATTTCCCAGGCAACACCGGGTAACACATCTAGTAACAAATAAACGGAAATATACCTATGTATATACAGGTTTCAACGGTCAAAGCAGCCAAATGATTTTGTTATGCAATGTATTCTTAGCAATGCCATCACTGCTGTAGTGCAAATCTCAAACCTGCTCAGAAGAGAAAGTGGCATTTATAATTTTTGTGACAGAATTACGAAATGTGGCAACAACCAAATGGCCAATCAATGATTGTACTAATAGTAAAATGTTTTGGACGAAATTACAAGTTTACAAAAATTGCATTTTATATAATAACCAAATTAAACGATTTAAAGGTGTCTAAGATGCGCGGAATAAAGAGGGATAGTCAACGTAAATCATATTTGTTTCGACGCGACGTTGATGTACCGAAATAATTAAAATATCATCATCATCATCATCAAAATCAGAGGCGCTTCCAGTGTGTTAGACAATGAGTAGAAATTGTATGCATGTATGTATGTATGTATGTATGTATGTATGTATGTATGTATGTATGTATGTATGTATGTATGTATGTATGTATGTATGTATGTATGTATGTATGTGTGTGTGTGTGTGTGTATGTATGTATGTATGTATGTATGTATGTATGTATGTATGTATGTGTGTGTGTGTGTGTGTGTATGTATGTATGTATGTATGTATGTATGTATGTATGTATGTATGTATGTATGTATGTATGTATGTATGTATGTATGTATGCATGCATGCATGCATGCATGCATGCATGCAAGCATGTATGTATGTATGTATGTATGTATGTATGTATGTATGTATGTATGTATACATGTATGTATGTATGCATGCATGCATGTATGTATGCATGCATGCATGCATGTACGTATGTATCGGCAGTTAAGCAACTGGGTAGCTAATGGACATTGCAAGTTCGGATAATCTCTAATAATCGCTCAACGGATGAAGGCAAAACACAAAAACAGTCTCGTGGTAGTTTGAAACTTTCAGTGCATTTTCAATAGCTGTTTTAAACTAATAATTATTTCTCACTCACCTATTAAAACATCGAGGGATATCATTGAATGTTTGATTTTTACCAAAACCTAAGCTGCTGAAGTGCCAGACTCAGCTTAGACAGCAGAGGAGGATATCTGAAACAAATCTATATTATAATTCCGAAACACTTTCCATATGTTTGTTTATTTGTTTATACGCTTTTGACTCTCCCCTGCAGAATAGGCTCGGAAATGAAACAGCGTTGGTTTAAAAAAAATTGCAATCGATTCTTACCCAAATTATAAGGTCAGCGCAACTATTTTCAGGTTTTAATTCAGTTTAAAACAAAAGTTATTAGCGTTTTAAGACAGATGTCATCAGTAATTAATCAAGCTAGCCTTTTAGTCAAGAGTCTACACCGCATGACGTCATACCCGCCCAGTAATAATTTCCGTAGCGCCCCGCAGAGGTGGGTCAAGTTTGGCTTTTTGGGAAGCGAGGTGGGGTGGAGGGTTGGCGAAAACTCGAAATTTAGCAGTCAACGATGGATACCAGAGTGGAGTAGTGTTTAAAGCCCTAAATTTCACTTTAGAACTCGAGTTATTAGCGTTTTAAGACAGAAGCGTTTTAAAACAGATTTCATCGCTCACGCTTTGGTAAGCAGTATCGAGCTTTAGTAAAGGAGTCTACAGCCCGAATGACGTCATACAAGCCCAGTAATAATTTCCGTAGCGCACCGCAGGGGCGGGTTACGTTTGGCTTCTTGAGGAAGCGGGGTGGGGTAGAGGGTTGGCGTAAACCCGAAATTTAGCGGTCAACGTTGGGTACCACAGGGGAGTAGTGTTTAAAACCCTAAATTTCCCGGGCAACGCCGGGTTACACATCTAGTTAAAAGATAAGCGAAGAATATAAAAGTAAGCATAATATTATGTAAACTTTAAATACGATTTAAAGGTGTCAAAATGCACAGTTCCAAATTAATAGAGCAACGCTCATCATCCATGTTTGACACAAGACTGTTGGTCTGCAATGAACAATCCACACTTATAGAAATTGGATCCGGCGGCTGCTTTGCTGTAGCGTTAAAAATGTTTCAAGTTTAATCTTCTTCTCATCAGACAAATCCGAAAAGTTTCGAGTATTTAAAAATGACTGTGATTCACACACACACACACACACACACACACACACACACACACACACACACACACACACACACACACACACACACACACACACACACACACACACACACACACACACACACACACACACACACACACACACACACACACACACACACACACACACACACACACACACACACACACACACACACACACACACACACACACACACACACACACACACACACACACACAAATTAATGCAGACTTTTCAGTTACCTGTATGCTGTTTGTATACGATTAAAAACATAAATTCTTAAAGAATGCAAGCAGAAGAATCTTCGTGTGTATGGTATTAATATTTTCCTAACATGCCAATAAAGCCTTGCGAAAGTGACGAAATATACATGTAAGAATAAAATGTTTAAAAGGTGTTCTCCTCGTTGGTTTTATGAGATCTTCACCGTCTGTGTTGGCTACCAAAAGATATCACCCACCAATTGAAACTCGGGTGAGATAATTTAGCAAGAAGTAGGTTTTTTTCTGTTCAAAGTTAAAGTCTGGGATGTCATCTATAACTGGATAAATCCAATTCATATTTCACTGTCTTGATGAAAAGGAGAGAATGCATGTAAAAATAACGCGACGCAGTTGTACCCATGGCTTGCATTTAGACACCTTTAAGTCTTGCCTTTCCGACATTACATAGTTATAAGTTCGTGGAAGAGTTAATAATTCTTTAATGCATGTAATTCTTGTTCTTTTAACTTGAAACGTCATCGTGGTTGTCACCGTCACGTAGGAAGGGTCTAATTACAGAAATGGATGGATGGATCCGATTTGACAAGGGTCTATGACAACAGAAGCTTTTACCCTGGACTTAAATTTGTTCGGCGTATCACAGCACTATGAATTGCTTATTACTGAAATTTATTAATCAGCAGTTTAACGACATCTTATAGCTACAAAGTCTTTTGACGTCTTTAAAGATTTTAACTTTTGTTCAACTGTTCTGCAGTTTTTGTCCTTTTTCTCTCTGTTTTCGTTTCCTTTTTCCGAAGTTTGATGTCAATATTATTATACATTTGCACATTTCATGATGTTCACATAATACAACATCTAGGTTACTTAATTAGATTAACATCAAATATTTATCGCATGTTTACAAGCAATTTTTAACATTCATTGACCAACAATGAAATTATTGGCGGATTAGATATTCAACATTAAAATAAAAATCAAAGTATTCATCCATCATTTAGAGACATGAACTTTGAACAATAATAGCAAGAGGTAAATTTTTCAACGTCTGTTTCATCTATTACAGACTTATTTGGGGGGGGAAAAACAAACAACCCCACACTAAAAAAAACAACAGCAAACAAACAGACAATAAACACGATAGAGACAAATCCAAGGAAATTATAAATCTGATTAAACATTAAGTTTATCTTTGCTCAATACTAAAATGAATCAAACCAACTAAAATTATAATTCAAATACATTTCACATTGCAAACAAGCCAGTTATTAATCTATTTCCAGGAACATTATTCAAAACAATGGTAAGACTTTTTCACTTTATCAATCACAACTAACAATAGTGACCATTAATAACGTAAAGCTGATACATTATTACTGAAACGTGAGGTTCTAATAACATATAACAATTTCAGAACACTTTCTAAAGGTGTCCAATTGGATATTATTTGGTTGGTTGTTATACACTGTGTCCCAATAAATCGGGGCCCCTTTTTATAATGTGAATAAAACTGGCAAATATTCATCGATTGTCAAAATTTCAAAACTGTTTTTATCCTGAGATAATAATCTACAAATTGGTAATTTATGAACGGCCCTCACTAAAAAGTGACGTCATAATGACGTCATTAATTTACATATCGAAACCAAATGTCAACAAAAATCGTTAGAGAATGGCGTTCAGCCAAGAAGACAAAATTGCAATAAAATTCTTACGGATAAATAAACATTACGGCGCAAAAAAGTTTATTCGAAAATTTCCGGACAAGGGATGGACAGTGAGCGGTCTAACAAAGCTTCTAAGAAAAATTGATTTGGCCGGTTCGTCGGAGCGTCGCTCTGGTAGCGGTACTTAACATTTGAATTCTATGATGCAAATGACGCAATTGTGACGTCAATATTCATGCCAGAAACTTCATATTTGAATCAGTGTAAGATAATTATCTCAGGATAAAAACAGTTTTGAAATTTTGAAAATCGATTAAGATTTGCCTGTTTTATTCACATTATAAAAAGGGGCCCCGATTTATTGGGACACAGTGTAGTCTGACTCTAAACGACACCATGTGATGACTCAAGATCGTCGCCCTCCTTCTTTATCCAGGCCTGGGACTGGCACTACTGAAGTGCAAGCAGTGGCGAAGTTCGTTCGGACATCTCCCTGTGTCTTCCGTCTTTGCAATGAAGAGTATACAACGTCATTTCTTATTCTATAAGATGTTAAAATGATGTATTTCTTGTAATACCAACCTGGTTCTCATGCTATGGGGAAAGCTTTATTGATGACGCATTCTCTGCCAAAAAGGTGTTCTATGTACGTTTTGTCAAACAGGATGTTTCCTGGTCTACTCCTCACGGACTATTTGTGACACAGGGGATCAAAACCCGTCACATGTCGGCTTTTGACCTTTTGATTTAGTCATATGCTACAAAGACCATGCTCTAAAATGCTTTTAACACAATGAAATTATCTTTTTTCTAACAAAAGTTGTGCTCGTTTGATTCTTTCATTAGTTTATAGTGAAAAAATAAAATAAAAAGTTACTGAATATTCGAGTCATCCAAGTCTACTGAATCCAGTAAGTTATTATTCTGAAATTTTTCTGGGCATTAGAGGCATATATTCTGAATCAAATAACCCAAACGGCATCAAAATCAGTTCTCTACTTCGCAAATTAGGGCGAATTCACAGTCATATACTGAATTGAAGAATAAACTGCATTCCTTACCCCTCTCGCCTATTTCGGCGTCTAGCGCAATATCTAGGAAGCGACAAACGACGGGTTTCGAGCCCCTGCGTCACATTTATTTAGCAGCAACTTTTCAGGGTCGCTGCGTATGGAATTAAGGCGTTCGACCATCCGTCACCTTAGGCACAAAACAATCGTATCTTTACACCACGGCGTCTCACTGCACTAAAATGCTCAGTTAGGGTTCAAGAAGCTAAAAATAATTATATTAAGATTTGAGCGAAACCATTGAAGAGCTGCGTCTAGCTTCTGGCTCTCCGTTATATATATATATATATATATATATATATATATATATATATATATGATTACATTATATATAGCATCCCCACTATATTCATCATGACTCATTCTCGATCATTGTCCATCCACTTGGAATTTGCTTTCGTTGGAGACACGCCCATTGCCTAGGAATTTATGGAAAAATAAAACACTTTTTTGACCTTTGACTTATGGCTTTGACGATGCTTTCGCACGTGACAGCCGCCCAGCTATGGAAAATCTCCACTTCTCTTTCAGTACGTCCTCGTCGTCTCCCCTGGGCAACAGGACCTGGTCATGGGCACCGACTCTGCGAGGCCCATGAGTGCTCAGCACCACCAGAAATTGGCCATGCGAGGCCCACATAATGCTTGGGCACCACCAGAAACCAGCCAGCAACATGTGCTTTTTATGATATTATTTCTCTGTTAGCATTGTTTAGGACTATCTATGAAAACCATTGCGTCTTTTACATATTTTCTTCTATCTCAGTTAGTCTACCTTACAAGTAGGCCTACTCCAGTTTTACCCCGTCCGGTAGTCTGAACTGCATACAAATAGGCTACCACGAACACCTCGATATCCTGCTCATTCGATCCGCTTCAGTCATTTTGTCTTATTACGGACGAAGGCGACGGTTTGAATGACTGTTTCTTTTTTGTAGGCGTACATGCTAGATGCAATTATCCTGGCTGCGCGATAATCACCTCCCAGAATCACAAAAGCTGAATATTGCTTTGTCTGCGTTAATAACAAATCAGACTTGGCTAAATTGTCTGTGAAAACTATTTGAAAACTGTCTTCCACTATGTTAATACTGGCTCACTAAATTGTGGTCAATGTAGACAGAAGTGTTTTTAATTTCTTGTGCCAAATTTGAGTATGTTGAGTGTTGACCTAAGTAGGGGAAAGTGCTCCAAGATGCCCATGCTAACGAAGATTGTGCTTTTCTTCTGTGTGGATTCCAAGAGAGGTATACATGTTGACCCAATAAGTCATTAAATTTCTTTAAGCAATTGGGAAGAACATTTATCGGAGTCTTAAATCGTATCTTTAAACAAAGAAATAATAGGAAATTTTGATGAAATAACAGCTTAAAATTTCACTATTTCATGTTGTATGGAAATTTGTTTAAATAAGGGCAATGATGCTTTTCAAGTCTTAAACCACGATAATTTCGTAAACATGACAGCCTAGGATGCTATAGGCCTACCGTAGCAGTGTGGCAAGAAAAAAAATCGAAAATGGTTAGGAGCACATCCTCCCCAAGTCCCTTCGGCCCTTCCCTGCTCGACGATCGTCCTTTGACAGCGAGTTCGTCCCTTAAAACCATGAACAAGTCTCAGCCTATGAAAGGAGGTTATTTCAATAACTCTCCTATCAAAAAAATTTCCGCGCTCACGCGCGGGTTTCTTTTTCGTTCATTTGGGCACTCACACTCTTCGGGTCAACTCGGCGCCTATGGACCTGGTCCTGGCTAAATCTGAACCATGGAAGAGAGAGAGACCTGATCAGTCGCCTTTCACACCAACTGATCATGAAACTCAAATATATAAATAAAACACTGACCAGACATATTACAAATTTTTGAAGTCTATATCGATGCAACGTTGAATTTTTCGCATAGAAATAAATGATGGAACTTCACTTGAGGATGTCAGTGGAGCAAAGAATTATAACAAATAAACGGAAACACACCCATGTATACACAGGCTTCAACGGTCAAAGCAACCAAATGATTTTGTTATGCTATGTATTGTTAGCAATGCCACTACTGCTGTAGTGCCAGTCCCAAGCCTGCTGTGCAGAGGAGGGGCGTTTATAATTTTGTGACTGCATTACGAATTTAAGCAGCAACCAAATGACCAACCAATGATTGTACTAATAGGACAGCGTTCTAGACGAAATTACAATTTTAAAAAAATTGCATTTATATAATGTTTGAATTAAACGATTTAAAGGTGTCTAAGATGCGCGGAATAAAGAGGAAGTCATCGTAAATCATTATTTGTTTCTACGCGACGTTGATGTACAGAAATAATTATAATACCATCATCATCATCATCATCATCATCATCATTCGTCGCCTACTCCACCAATGGGAGCGTTGCACAATGAGTTGATTAAATTTCTCCAACGTGTCCGATCCTCAGCCACAGTGATGGCCATGTTTAAATCTATACACAGCCCTGTTAAGTCTTCATCTATCATCCCGAGCTAGGTTGTTCTAGGACCAGAATCTAGGTCTTCCTCTAGGGCGCTTCCAGGAAGGTGGAGCCTGCGCCAGCAGTGCCTGTCTAAGAGTCTGAGTCTGCTGGCATTCGAGCAACGTGACCAAGCAGCCCCAGACGTCTCCGTCTAATAGTACCGCATACTGTTGTTTGTCCTGTTCTGTTGTAGACCTCCGCATTGGTGATGAAGTCGGAACACTTGATGCCGCATAAGGTCCTCAAGCACGTAGTGCCAAAGACGTCTAGGCGCAGCTGACCCCGCCTACCGAACGACCATGTTTCGTTTCAGAGCCGTAGAGGAGAACTGGCATGATATACGAGTTGAACAGTCGTATCTTGGTACTGAGGCTGATACGAGTGGACCAGATGCTATTTTTTAGGGTTCCAAACGCTCCGCTTGCCATACCCAGTAGAGATACATCATCGCAAAAACCATGTCAGTAAATGCAACTTCGCCGATATCAGCTCCAGGCAAAGCCCTGGCAACTGTCCTTCCCACAACCCTATCCATGGCCACGTCAAACATGTCCGTCGCTAAGATACAGCCTTGTCGAACCCCCGACCTAATCCGAAACCAGCTATTGGTATCTCCCTCACAGTGAACACAGCTGTGGGTGTCCGTATAGAGACCACGGAAGAGAAGGACCAGCTTATGAGAAATTATAATATCAAGCATCGAAATTTATTGACATGCATGGATCCAGTAGACGATTTTCTAGAGCGTTTTAATTGCAAGTTCGTTAGTTTTAATACCGGGGTATTGTGTTCTCGACACCAATTTACGTGGAAAGGCAGGCGTTGTATGGGTGGATCAATTATTTAACGGTAGCAAAGCACGTTATAGCATATAAATAATTAACTTAAATACACCAATCTAGTTTTTGCGCCTGCAGTTCGCGCTAAATCAACGCATAGCATCCTCATCAGCAATATGCAGAGCGGACAGTCCGTCAGGAAAACCAGTTAAACATTCTGCAGTCATTAACGGTGTGAGACATTGTCTGCACCTCTCCACATTCGCAGAGAGGACCCGAAGGTCCAATTTAGGCAAACGTTCACTTTAGCGAAATAAATAATATTCGCCTTTATTCGTTTGGAGCAGCATAACTATCTTCAACACTCCAACTTCTACTTTTGCATGAGTCATTTGCATCAATTCGACCTCCAATAAGCCAAGAATTTCTTTAATCAATCCTTTTTTAGAAAGAATTTTTATCAATCCAACTTCTATTAATTTTATATTATAATTATTATTTCATCGATCCAGTTCCTATTTCCAATTTCAGTGAGAGAATCTTTTCACCGATCTCACTTCTGTTTCAGTAAAAAAAATTATTTAATCAATCCGACTTCTACTTAGCGAGAATCTTTCTTGTCCATCCAACCTGAACACGATCAACGCTAAAAACAATGCAGTGGCGAATAACAAATTACGCTTAATCGAACGTTTACCCCAATCTACATTACAGACTTCAAACGTCAAAGAAGTCAAAATATATAACTAGACAATGCATTGATATCAGCAATGGACAATTGCTCCCAGGCACACGGGTGTCTGACCCTGACGTGACAAGAATTGTCTGGCGTCGCCCTTTGACTGACCACAGCGAGGTTTCAGTGCTGTACCGAGGGTTTTACGGTTCGAGAAAAGCCACGTCACCCTGTAGAGCAGGGCGAATAAATCTACGACCTGCAATTATAATAGATGACACCGATACATGCATCTATATAATTAGCCTAACTTTGGAATATCAATGCATCAGCGCAGTTACTCTGAATGAAGCTGGATATAAAATGCTTTTAAACTTACGTGTATGTAATAGCGTTCAACCTGACTCATAGCATATGGACGGCAGTTGATAAGTGTAAGCCGTACATGAATATTATAGAGCATTGCATACTCAATCTCTGAGGAAATGTATGCACGATTCCTTGTGTGAATCAATTGCTGAGTAGTAATCAATTTACATTTAAGTGTTCTTCGCAATAAAATGTGTGCATGATAAACGGTGTAATACGTATTTTAGCGTGTCGTTAGACAACTAAAATTAGTAATTATTATATAATTGTTTCGCTTTTATCGTCAACAACGTTTCATGCAACGGCGATTAACAACTGTGAACATTAATATGCGACTGAGCGAATTTACACTCATATTGTGTCTAATGGCACCGATTCAAAGGTGTCTAAGATCCTGAGTACTGGACAAAGGATCATAGAGGAGTGACGCTGAACATTTTCCTAATAACGCACAGCGTTAAGTCACTAATCAACTTTCAGTATCGGATGATGCCAGTCTAAATTCGGGATGAGGGAGGAGGCAACTGCATTGAATATTTCTGAACACTGCAGAGTTACCTACTTACCTACTCACTTACTTACATACTTACTTGCTTGCTTACTTACTTACTTACTTACTTACTTGCTTACTTACTTACCTACCTACCTACTTACCTACTCACTTACTTACATACTTACTTTCTTGCTTACTTGATTACTTACTTACTTACTTACTTACTTACTTACTTACCTACCTACCTACCTACTTACTTACTTAGTTACTTACCTACTCACTCACTTACTTACCTACTTACTTACCTACTTACTTACTTACTTACATGTGATTGTCCAGTTCGTTATCGTTGGTCTGTGAAAATAGTTATCCCTTGAGCAGCAAAAAACCGTTGAATGGTAGAACCAAATAGTAAGCGAATTGAATTATTCATTCATTCATTCATTCATTTCGAGAATTTATATAGCGCCTCTTCAAGAAGCCTATACTTAGAGGCGCTCCTAGCCCAGCCACAGCTAAAAAGTAGGATTTGATATGCTTAAAAAATGCAGGGAGAATTTAGCCTAGGCACAAGTCGCAAGGTTAGTGGGAGGCCACTCCAGATGTAGAATATAAGCCCGCAGAAAGTCGACCATGGCGTTGATAATCAACTACTACGCATGAAAAGTTAGAACTGAGCGAGTTAGAACGAAATTAAAGAATATGAAAAGTGACATGAATAACATCTACATCAATCTACAGTCTTCAAAGATCACGGTGGTCATTGTAATGAAGGCGTCACTGATGCCGTTCCAGTCCAAAGAGAGAACAGATCATCGCTGATCATCTTTGCCGTAACACATCATCGTAAGACATCAACTTACTTACTAACCAGTTAAATTCAAGTCTTTCATGGTGAGCAATAGACCTTTTCACGCGGGAAATTTTTGTGATCTTTGGTAAATCAGGTTGTGCGTGCGCACTCCGGTGTAGGGCAAAAAGAGGTTTTGTGTGTGGCAAAGCTGTCATCTTAGTTATCGTTGAAATTCATTAATTTGAAATGAGTTCATAGTATTTATCTTTGAATACAAAAGTTAGAGAACGATATTTATTCAAGCTTGGAAGTATTGGGTTGCAAGTTGACGGTGGGGACCCATACATTGAGGAAATAGATGCATCGAAGTCATGGACGCATGCACGTTACTCGACCGGGTAAGAGTAACTGTTGTTATTGTAATGTTCTGTAAATTGTTTGTTGTTCCCAATCATATTGATGTAAGCCCACAATGTGATGCTTGGTCTTGGTGGACAATCTAAAGATTTTTTATAGCCTACAGGATCTTTGATCAAAATGTCACTGGTTATCAGAAAATTTTAATTTGCATTACATGCATGGTATAAATATAGTCAAGATCAGGGCCAGCCTTAAACACATGCAAAACAGGCAGTTGCCAACAATCTAGGGGCGCCATTTCCCCGAAAACGTGTTTGACAGTCTTAGATTTTTAATTTCTTGGCGTTTTTCAATTCCAATTATTTTCATTTTCAAGACATTTCCAGAGTTTAATCTACTAACAGCCGTATCGTGGAATTCTATTATCTACTAAACTAGTGCAGGCTGTCTGTTCTGTTAGTAGTGAAGATATATGTATTCTGTGATACGAGTTCTTGTAATTGTTTCAATTGCATAATTGTTCACTGTAACCGGTTGTTTCACTGTAACCGGTTGCAGTTTGTCAACTGGATTGTTGAATAAAAAATTATTAATAAAAACAAATAGGCCTAAGGTGAGTGTAATGCTCTTGCTTTTTTAAAAACTTTTTCTGTTGTGACGTGGGGTGGACCATGAGGTAGGGTTCAAACTGCATATGTATGGTTTGCCTGGGGTGCCAAATGCAAGCTTTGCCTGGGGTGCCAAATGTTTGCTTTGTCCGGGGTGCCATTTTGACTAGGGCCGATCCAGGTCAAGATATCTGTATAGTGATTGATTTCTTTTTCCAGACTGGGAGAGGTGTGTTCACACATTGCTGCTGTGCTGTTCAAGATCGAGACCACCGCACTACTGCATTACTACCAGAAGTCGTGTACATCTGTGCCGTGCCAGTGGAACCAATCTTTTATCAGATGAGTAAGTCTTTGAAGTGTGATTATTTGCACGTTTGTCATTGAGCACATAGGTTTTGTGTCTCACCTTTTCATATGTGCTATGTCATCTTTGAGGGTCTGAGATGTTATGTGTAATTTTCAGATTCATCGAAAAAATTTATTGTGTACTTGGTCACATTGGATCCTTGAGCTGTAATGCCAACAATTGAATGTTCCAAGAAGTGTTAATTACTGATATGTTTAGTTTATTCACCAGAAAAGTAGAAGGTACAAGAGAAAATTTTAGTTAAAAACAGTGAGATACAAAACTAGCATGCATAAGATGATCAATTCTGTACATGTAATCTCATTAGGCTCTTTTGTTCAATAGAACTGTTTACACTTAATTTGGAGGAATGGACACAGGACGAAACATTTTGATTTCGATATTATGAAGAAATGGTACAATTAAAAAAATTACTCTTGTACATATAGCAAGCTACTTAATAAATTATTCAAATCTTAAAATTGACAAATACTTTATTCAGCGTTGGTAGATGAGAACTGATGACCTGTCCTCTGGTTTACTTATTTTCATTTTCTTTTAATATATCTATACTACAAAGTGTTTTGGTTTGTTTTGTCCTTAGGTTAAAAACCAAAGAAAGTACGTGACATCGACTTTGATCAACCGCATCGTGGCATTCTAGCACCAACCGTAACTCCTTGTCCAGAACACTTGCCTGGTGAACCAAAATCAGAAAAGCCAAACCACACCTCGTTATTCCTGGCAGACTTGAAAGTCTGTGCTCCGGACGCTGTGATATTTACTGTGCTAGAGCCGAAACTTTGCAGAGTATCTGCTCCTAGGTTCAGGGCTGAAAGTGGTTTGGAAAAGTTGTCGGGTCGGACATTGGCAGACGAGCCGACGCTTTTGAGCCAAAAATTTCTGACAACCTTTTTTAGTCATTTGCCAAAAAATTTCTTAAATAAGACCATTTTACCTATTTTTGATATATCACAGCCTTTTTAAAAGTCGTTTGCCCACAATTTTTAAACACGCGACCCGGCTGAGACCCGGTCACGAAAATCAATGCCGAGTCACAGACCCCGACAGACCCGGCTCACTTTCTGCCCTGCATAGGTTTACAGTAAACATTGGACAATTGTATAATTATAGTTATGATATGTTTTCAGAAACAGAATTGAAACATTTATGCAAAAACACGTTTCAGAATTTGGTTGCAATGCAATGGGAAAGCAGTGCACTGGAAGCAACCGCAAGATTGCAGTGTTAGAGTGGCCTGTGGCATGAATGTCGAAAAGACCGCATTAGCGAGTCTCTCTTTCACGATGCCAAGCATGCACAATCCACCTGAAAGCCTCCTACAGAAGACCATGCATTGCATTTAACCACATAAAAATGCTGCTACAAGGTATGGTCTTGAAAGTGAGAATATAGCAGCTCAGCAACATTTGGCGAAGTTTTCTGATTTACATGTCAATCTCAAAATTGAAACCTGTTGATTTTTTAATTAATCCTATAACATACCCAATCCTGGTTGTACTCCAGACAGGCATGTTACATGTAAGCCAGTATATTTTGTCTTGGCATCATCCATTTCAATTGAACTTACTCCAAATGTACTGTAGGACTTAAGTTTCAGCTTAAGGCTTTCATTGTGTGTGGCTAGATGTGCTTGTTCCATAGTTCCTTGCATTTAATTCTGTAGTAGCCTACTGTCGTGAAATCTTATTGGTCAAAGAATCAATTACCCCAATGAGCTTAGCAACTTTTAAGCTTAAAGTTAGATAATAATAAAAATAATAATAATAATAATCTTCGTTTATTAACATTCAATCTGACAGACCGCAAAATGATTACAGATACAAGTTATACGAAATACGGGCAGCTTCGCTACACAACAGGCTCGGTAGCTTAACACTAATCGCCTAAGTGCTGGAACGCTGGAAATTCAGGGCATTATTTCTTTGAGACATAGAAAGCAAATCGCAGGAAGTGTATTCAGTCCGTGTTTCAATAGACTATTCGTACCATCGGTTTAACAAGAAGTGCCAGTTTCCTTGTTGTAGCTCAGGTCAAGCAGAACAGCGGCTGCTTCCAGGTCCCGTTTCTCTGTAATCTCAGTTTACACCGTTTGTGTCTGTCAATAACCTGCCTCAAACTTGATTGGCATATATGGCTGTAGGCCAAACAGAAGATCATTGGAACATAATCAATGTTCAGTTCGTCATCTGCTGGTTTACCTGTTAGCAATACAATAAGCGTACAGGCCCTATAGTCTCTGTAAATTTCCCTTTTGAATCTGAAAGATGAACTAATCACAATGAATCTGCCATGTGCAAGTTACTACTGTCTTGTATAATTGCATGTTGTGTTGAATAAAATTTTCTGTATAAAAACTTTTTTATTGGCCTTTCCAACAGTTATTTTCTATGTCCTATCACCAAAGACCTTATTAATGCATGATAAAACTCTAATATCTTTGCTATCACTAGCCAAACCTCCCAACAACACAGCCTGCGGCCTGCCAAAATGTCTTATTGATGCTTTCACCATCCAACCAACCCATTCCACCAATCCCCACCATGTAATAAATATAGCTTATTTTCAGACAGTCATATTATAAAGTGTCAACATTCAACAGTTTATTTTACTTGGAGCTTAAGGCCCACCACGAGATCGATAAAAGCACACTAAGCGTAAACCAGCATAGACAATTTTTGTAGTGTACGAATTGTTCATGAATGTTTACGTTTAGCATGCTTTATAAATCATGCGAGGGCCTTCAAATGAGCTGTAGTTGTCAAAATGTTAACGGCGATATCAAAATGCCGGTATAGTTAATCATGAAAGTAGAAATAATATAATAATAGGCTATATGATGCGACCCATCGGATCGGTGCATCGTTCCCTCGGCGGTGGCATATATACGTCCAATTTTTACAATCCAGCGGTTTACACGCGTGGTATTAGTTAAAGGAAAGCGAATATATGTTTTACTTTACTTCCCCTAGTACATCAATTCTGCAATTCGGTACCGAGTACAACGATGGCATATTAAAATTACTTTTAAAATATTATTGTCAACAACCATGCAACAGCAGCTTTTGCCCTACACGCAAAAAACCCGCGTAGCCCTGGCGCACGACGGGATAGCTTCGCCATGGTAACAGTTCCCGCGTGAAAAGGTCTATAAGATGGATGGATCCAGAATC
Source organism: Lumbricus terrestris (assembly GCA_949752735.1). Classification (NCBI taxonomy): domain Eukaryota; kingdom Metazoa; phylum Annelida; class Clitellata; order Crassiclitellata; family Lumbricidae; genus Lumbricus; species Lumbricus terrestris. The sequence goes on along the minus strand of OX457040.1, from coordinate 65,899,302 downwards.
TATCGACAGCTTATGACGACAGAGGTAGTTCCCGACAACAAAATATTTTAAGGTCACATTATGGCAATTGGATAGATGGATCCGGATTTGACGAGGGCTTATGATAACAGAGGTCGTTGCTCTCGAAAATAATTTGTTTTCCATAGGTAATACAGCTCGCATCTTGTTCAATAAACCAATTTAACCAAATTTCTTTTATATACCATTTATAAGAAGCGCCATTGATTGAAGAGATCAGAAGAGCAATAACGAGAACAGCGTCACGAAAGGCCCCAGGTCCGGACGATATAGCAGTTGAATTATTAAAGTTTGGAGGAGAAATGACAATAACCAAGTTGCACGAGATATGCGTAGAGATCTGGAATACAGGAATATGGCCAGAGGAATGGACACAATCAACGTTCATACCGCTTCCAAAGAAAGGAGACCCGCTTCAATGCGGAAATTATAGAACAATCGCATTAGTCTCTCACGCAAGCAAGATCTTGTTGCGTGTAATACTGGAAAGAATGCAAAACAGACTAGCGGAAGAAATCGCTCCAGAACAGGCAGGATTTAGACCAAACCGAGGCACAAGAGATCAAATAGTGAACATAAGGATCATCTTGGAGAAGGCAAGAGAGAGGAAACAACCGTTGTACCTCTGCTTCATAGACTTCTCCAAGGCTTTCGACACGGTTAGGCACGACCAGCTGTGGCTGGCCATGCTTGACACGGGATTCCCACCGCAGCTGGTAGAACTAATAAGAAATTTATACAGACAACAACACGCTAACGTGAGAACGAACGACCTCACATCAGCATGGTTCAGGGTAAAGGGAGGGGTCAGACAAGGGTGCAACCTCTCACCATGCTTATTTAATATTCTATCGGAGCAGGTGATGCGAATAGCATTGGAAGGCTTTGGAGGAGGCCTTAGAATCGGAGGGAGGATTATAAACAACCTCAGATATGCTGATGATATTGTTCTGATTGCTACATCTCCGGAAGAACTTCAAGAAATAGTGAACCGAGTAGAGAAGGCAGCAGAACAGTTCAACCTGAAGATAAATGTAGGGAAGACGAAGGTCATGACAACCACTGATGAAATTTTGACAACAGAAGTGAACGCAGGACAGCTGGATCAAGTGGATTCATTTGTTTATTTGGGATGCCGGGTTACAAAGGATGCAAATTGCACGGGAGAAGTAAAAGCAAGACTTGCGATGGGAATGACGAGTCTGGTAAATATGACGAAGATTTGGAAAAATAAAACTGTCAGCAACAGAACAAAGACGAGACTACTGAAGGCATTGGTGTTTCCAGTGGCGACATACGGGTGTGAGGCATGGACTGAGGAAGAAAGACGCATACAAGCATTCGAGAACAAATGTCTTAGAAAAACATTAAGAGTCCCATGGACAAAAAAACTGACCAACGAACAGGTGTACTTCATAGCAGGAACAAAGCAAGAACAGTTACTGTTGACCCACGTAAAAACAAGAAAGTTACGATACTTCGGACACGTGATGAGACAGCAAAAGGAAAGCATAGAAAACAACCTGATGACGGGACTGATGGAGGGAGAAAGGGGAAGAGGAAGACCAAGAATGGCATGGATAGACAACATCTTGAAGTGGACTGGACTTTCGGGGAGGAGGTTAATGAACATGGCAGGAGATAGACAACTGTGGAAAATGCTCATCCATTCGTGCAGCCAACCATCGCAGAGCGACGATGGCGGAATGACATGACATGACATAAGAAGCGATTAAAAGGTGTTTAGACGTTGAATTGCGTCGCGTCATCTGAGGCAAACTAAATAAGAGCCTGAAAAAGATTGATAATGGTCAAGAGACCCTGGTGCTGAATTACTGAAGGCCTGCATGGATCGGAAACATAGGCGATGGAGTAGGATGATAATTGAAGATTGTAGGCTATTGAGAGGTGGATTTGGCCTATAATGGAAAGAGTCAGCAGGAGGAAACACAAGACGAATGAAGAAATTCTACAGTGGTTGTAGAGAAAAGGTCAATATCTGTGGAGTGTGGCAGTGGCGTAGCAAGGTTTTTGGGGGCCCTTGTGCAGGGCTTCGGTGGTGGGCCCCTTCATTAGGCCTACTTGAACCTCCTCGATTTCAAACAAAAAAGCTGTGCAAAAACGCCTGGCTCTTTTGCGATAGACTCTATTTGCATTATTTCGAAACCGAAAATTAAATAAAAATTAACTCGTTACAATTTTAATTATTTTCTCCCTTAATCTTTATAATCATTTTCTATTTCTTCCGGCTACCAGAGAAAATTCAATTCAAGTTCATCTGTTGAATTATGAATTATCATCATTAATTCATCATCCACGTAAATTCTGTCAAACATGTTGGTTAGTTGACTAAAAAAGAAACATTATAATAAATTGGTATAATGTGAATTGTCTAAGTCTAAAAGAAGAAACCAAAAATTCCGAGATGTAAAAAAGTTCACTTGGGCGAAATCCCTTGCGCAAAAATAATTAAGATGCCTTCGTTCCTGAATCCTTTGGTAATGCAGCTGGTATACCACCATCCAAAGCTCGTCAATATCCACCACCACCTCAGCACTGATCAGCACTGTGACAGTACATGTAGACTTGATTACATTCTGAATATTCTGAATGTAAAAACTTTACTCATGACCACCAGGGGCCCCTAGTGCAGTCTGCACAATCCATTGCAACGCCACCGCCGTACATGTAGACAGTAGATATAAACACATTCTGAATAAGTCTTTAAAAAAATTTACTCTGACCGCCAGGGGGCCCCTAAACACCGTGGGCCCTTGTGCACTGCACAAGCTGCACAACCTATTGCTACGCCACTGGAGTGTGGACAAAACGAGGACGGGTGATGATGATGTTAAACGAAGGCCACGTCGAAATGAAGATAGGCACAGACTGGAGATAAGAGGCGTCGTTGGACATACGAATCTGCCTGATGAGGGCAGAGAACGAGAGAAGAAGACGATATTGGATAAGTGAAGAGAGCGAGGATATAATTTTACTAAAAATAATCGTTGTTTACGCTTCCATTTTTCAACAATAGCAACCCATTGCAGTTGTTATAGCATGTACTATATATATATATATATATATATATATATATATATATATATATATATATATATATATATATATAGTACATATATATATATATATAGCCCAGCTTCAGTTTAGTCAATGGTACTAGGTGATAGCAAAGATCATTCTCGTCTCCCGCATCGTTTATCGAGACTTGAGACTGGCGCTGTCAGAGTACATGAGTTGGCACTTTTAATGTATGTATTTGAGGGTTGTATCCCTTATGAAAGCGCTTTAAGGTTGTCGTTATTGATTTCATATGTCACTTTGGCTGACTGTTTCAACGACGACATATCTTAGACCTTATGTTCACAATAATGACGTATGGTTAGGCTTTCCCAACTTACTGCAATTGGAATTAGACACTCCTGTGTTTGTAGACTAACGATATCGACAAAATGCACAACACAACCAATGTATAATCAGATTAATTAATTATCAGGAATAGTTCCTAAGGCAGGCAGTAGCGAGTAGGGCGAATCAGATATCTAACTTAATTTCTGTTCAGTTTTATAGTATCTTGTAAGCATGTATCGAAGGTGTTTAAGTTGACGCTGACGTTGATCAACAAGTTTTTAGCACACAATCAAATCAGAGGCAGATAAAGATATTCTTTGCATGTTCGATCAAGCAGAGGTCACACAATTTAGAGGTCCCATACTGGGCCATACATGGATTTCAATATCAATGGTAATAATTGTCTTTTCTTAATTCCAATGTAAAAATGAGTCAAAAAGCTCATTTAATTAGGCCAAACTCCCGCACATGACATTGTGTGAGACTCTATTGGAGTTTCCACTGACACTGAACACTTTTAGGTTTGATGTATTCTGCAGCTGAGTCGTGCTATTAAGTGTTCGTTTCTTTTCTGCAATGAACCACAAAACTGACATGGTAACACATGCGGAACGTAGTCGTCATAATTCTATACAGTGGTGATCGAATCTTTGGCCGTTTGTACCAACAAAAGAAGGACTGGGTTCGCTAGACGCTCGATTCATTCAATAAATGCATCTATATTACGCCTCTTCAAGGGCTACACAATTACGCTCCCAACCAATGCTTTTTTAACGTGCAGTTCTACACAAAATGTGCAGTTGTAAATGGATATTATGCAGTTGTAGAAGCACTTCTGTGCAGTTAATATGAGATAGGAAAGCCTGGGGAAGAATTTTAGAAATGGAGTGTCGGAGGAAGACCATTCCAGGTTGAGGGTCCTACCACCGAGAAAGCACGGCTCTGCCTAGTGGAAGCACGAGCAAAAGGGACTGAGAGCAGACTTTGTTCAGTCTAACGAAGGGAGCGGAAATGGTTAGAACTAACTAAGAGTAGGGCTACAGAGCTCACAAAGGTAGGCAGGAGCAAGGTCTAGCATTCAACGCCAGGCTAGACTGTAGAGATCCTACATACTCAATTCACTGCGTGAGTCAGTGGAGAACTTCACGCACATAGATGATGATGCGATGTTGTCGTCATAAGCCTGTGCTTGGCTTTCGAGTGGCGCGTTAGACATTGGAGAATACGATTGCGATTGCATCGAGGAAAGCTGTGATCTAAAGTAATTAGCATTTGCAGCATTAAACGCTGAAGAGCAATACTTTTCTTAAACCTGTATCGAACAAATCGCATAAGTGACAACTGACAAGGCCGTTGGGCTAGTAATCATGATAAGAAAAAAACGCTTGGTACGAACAATGCGAAACATATTGTGACAAAATTGCGAGTAGGGGATGGATAGGTCTGATTTGACCAGGGTCTATGACAACAGAGGCCGTTACCCTGGACAGAAATTTGCTCGGCATATTACAGCACTTAAGAGCTATTGTATTTTTTTTATCTATAAGCTATAAACATGTAAGTTATCCTCTATTCTGCTGTGCTCTTTCTAATCCGGCGAGTTCGTTTCAATATATTTTTTAAATTTTGCCAATCTCTCGCACAATAAAATTACTTGCTTCGCATTATGCATCCTCTGTCAATCCTTCCCAGCCAGCCATTGAAACCTCCGGGACTCATTTAGCACCCTCCATTCAAATCGAACGCTTAGGGGCATGAATCTGTCAATCATCCTCTTATTCTCCAGCCTCAGATGTCTGACTGCATAACCATGTACAATTTCACCCATCCGAATCATCCCTGACCTGCATAATATTCACATATAGACATCATCACAACACCGTCTCATTTTCTACGGAAACTTGACAAAAATAATGGCCACATGTCTTATATTTCCAAGCCGTTCTTCCTTACAGCCTACCGCAAAAGACCACACCTGCCTTCAACTCATAATAATGTGTTTGTTGGCAGGTGTGGTCTTTTGCGGTAGGCTGTAAGGATTATCCTTCTCTGTTCTGACACTCACGTAAATCTCGGTCTCATAATAAGTTTTCTGCTCCTCGCCCACTTCATAACTCTGCTCCATACATACATACATACATACATACATACATACATACATACATACGTACGTACGTACGTACGTACGTACGTACGTACGTACGTACGTACGTACGTACGTACGTACATACATACATACATACATACATACATACATACATACATACATACATACATACATACATACATACATACATACATACATACATACATACATACATACATACATACATACATACATACATACATACATACATACACACACACACACACACACATACATACATACATACATACATACATACATACATACATACATACATACATACATACATACATACATACATACATACATACATACATACATGATTATTAACACACATGTTCAAAACACACACAGAATCTAATATTCTGCCCATGCAAAAGTACACGTTTGTAGAATCAAAGGGTCCCCAGGTAAAAAAATTATAATTTCGAGGTAGATTCATATATTTTTAATAATAATAATAATAATAATAATAATAATAATAATAATAATAATAATAATAATAATAATAATAATAATAATAATAATAATAATAATAATAATAATGTGGTGTCGTTGTCGAACAGAATGGTTTGCATGGATTATCTTGCAACAAAGGAGCTGGAGGGCAGCAACGTCATGGAATGATTAATGACGTGCTTTGGCGCGCATTCGTAAGAGCCAAAATACCAGCCATAAAGGAGCCGAATGGTCTTTCTCGATCTGATGGCAAAAGGCAGATGGAGTAACCATTATTCCCTGGCACAGAGGTCTTTGCTTGGCGTGGGATGTCACGGTACCAGATACATTCGCAACATCGTACAGGCATTTAACCTCAGAAAATGCAGGTGCCGCGGCGGAAAGGGCAGCCCGTAACAAGGAAAGCAAATATGCAGACATTGCAAGATCGCATCATTTCGTCCCTATTGCAGTCGAAACTGGAGGAAGTTGGGATGGAGATTCTCTTCAATTTGTACAAGAACTAGGACGAAAGATCTCAGCAGCCAAAGGTGACCAGCGTGAGACCACCCATCTGCTCCAGCGCCTATCAGTCGCCCTGCAAATCGGAAACTCTGTGTCGATTTTAGGAACAACTGACTCAAACAGTCAAGACACCTGGAAGTCTTGGTCTGAATGACTACGTTACCTAATGTTCAAAAGGAGCATAGACTTTAGCCTGTAGGCCCTAAATGACTTTGTCATTGTCTTTGGAAAAAATAAATGTGTGTTTTTATAATAATAATAATAATAATAATAACGACAATATGGCGCCGTAACGCGGCCATACCGCTACAAGGGCGCCTCACAAACGGCCAACTGCGGGATACGCCTTAGCAAACAGATAAGTTTTAAGCTTTGTTTTGAAAGAGTCCACTGAGGCGGCCAATCTAATGTCCGGTGGAAGACTGTTCCAGCATCTGGGACCAGCAACCGAGAATATATCATTTTGTGCAGAAATGAATGCTCTATCAAATGATGTACCGGTATTGCAAGTTATGATATCTCAAACCAAACCCAGAATCCAGGGGGTAACCACCCCCCTCCTTTCTGGTAGTCCATTTTACAAAAAAGCTTGGTAGCCCGAGGGTTAAGTGAAGTTTAGTTGACAGAACTGGAGTTAAAAAGTTCTTGAGTGCTGTAATATGCCGAGCAAATTTCTGTCCAGGGTAACGGCGCCTCTGTTGTCATAGACCCTGGTCAAATCGGATCCATCCAGAACTGTAGTTTCTTTATTCGATATCTTTTTAGCGGCTCATGCCTTGCACTCAAAGGACACAATCTCAACACATTGTACTCGAAGGACGCAATCTCAACACATTGTACTCGAAGGACACAATCTCAACACATTGTACTCGAAGGACACAATCTCAACACATTGTACTCGAAGGACACATTCTCAACACATTGTATTCTAAGGACACAATATCTACACAATGTATTCGAAGGACACAATCTCAACACATTGTACTCGAAGGTCACAATCTGAACACATTGTACTCGAATGACACAATCTCAACACATTGTACTCGAAGGACACAATCTCTACACAGCGTATTCGAAGGACACAATCTCAGCAATTGTTCTCGGTATTGTATTCGGTAGTTCGCAGAATCGCAGGAGCCAGGAAACCTAACACATTAGCTAAAAAAAGATGTTGAATTATGAAGTAAAAAATTATGACAGTGGACATTGGACAATGACAACAAAATGACCGTGATGAAGGGTGGGAGTAACTCGATCAATTTTGTTGCTGGGGGTCGTTAAAACTTTCGAATTGCTGCCAAGGGCCGCCGCACTTAAAAGGTTGAGAACCGCTGGTTTAGACCATTCCGAAAATAATTGCTTCTTCGTGCGCAAATGAAAAGTCGGAAATCCGGGGGGAAAGCAAAGGCTTAATCTTGTCTGGTGTTATTAGCAGCAGTAGTTTCAGTTTAACAACACTTGTGATGACAAAGGTCATAAGCGTCGCCCCCCTTCTTCATCCATGCTCAGGACTGGCACTGCCTAGTGTGAGACATCGATTTTATTTTCATTTCCGTGGCTCTTTTTTATTGTGATGCTTTATAATAATAATAATAATAATAATAATAATAATAATAATAATAATAATAATAATAATAATAATAATAATAATAATAATAATAATAATAATAATAATAATAATAATAATAATAATAATAATAATAATAATAATAATAATAATAATAATAATAATAATAATAATAATAATAATAATAATAATAATAATAATAATAATAATAATAATAATAATAATAATAATAATAATAATAATAATAATAATAATAATAATAATAATAATAATAATAATAATAATAATAATAATAATAATAATAATCTTTTCTTTAATTGAGCGCCTGCAAACGCACTGCGCTTTACATTTACAGGTTATGCAGTAATCTTAATTAAACTTAACTACTAACTGAACAGACTGCTTTGCAATTACACGGCGCTAATAGCAACCTACAAAGCAAATCCGCCCAACGGGGGCTCGAACCTGCTACCTCTCGCACTCTTGGCCACCGTGTTAACCATTACTCTACCGCCCCCCCCCCGGTTTTGCGATCAACTAGAGGTTTTTTTATTTTAGAAATTTTGATGTGCAAGAAAATTGACAATGAAGAGAAATCAGACGTAAAAAATGTAGAAATCTTGTCCTCTGTAAACTTTTGAAGCTACTACTATTTTGAAGGTTGGAAAAAAGAAAATTCTGAAAATTCATCGCTTTTTTTTTATCTCAATACAGATTGGCATGCAGCATTATTATAGATGCATGGAAAAGGAACATTTAAGTTTTAAGCAGGAGTCAATTTTATGACCGCAAAACACTGATTCCTCATACTGCCGCTCATTTTGACATCGTCCTTAATATGGGTAGCGAAAGGATGTGCAAGCCTTGTGGAGCTGGAGGGATTTGAACCCGTGCGCTTCTATTGGTAAGGAAGGGGAGCCCGGTAGAGTAATGGTTAACACGCTGGCCAAGAGTGCGAGAGGTAGTGAGTTCGAGCCCCCGTTGGGCGGATTTGCTTTGTAGGCTTCCATCGGCGCCGTGTAATTACAAAGCTGTCTGTTCAGTTAGTAGTTAAGTTTAATTAAGATTACTGCATAACTTGTAAATGTAAAGCGCAGTGCGTCTTGCAGGCGTTTAATTAAAGAAAAGATATTATTATTATTAAAAGTAATCGATGTGCAACGCCTTAGAAAGGAGAGAGAAAATTCAAACATAATTAAACACCTCTCTGTAGTTGACATAATTCAGATAAGTGAAATCAAGCGAGCAGTTTTTATTATTATTACAGAGACCGAAAACTATCATTGGTAATGTGCTCTTCGATCGCAGACATGTTACAGGGGCATTGTAAACCACCATGAAAAATGAAGAAATAAAAACTTACTTCTAAATTCCGATCTCTTTCAGTTAAGTCACCATCATTACTGATCACACACCATCACCTTCCTTAAGCTCCTCATTCTTCACACCTCGGGTTTTTCAGTCGAAACTGGTCAGACCTTTTCAAGAACTCTTATCCTGTATCATCTGAATGTCCACGTACCAATTCCCGGTCCAGACGACACTCGCCTTAGTAGCTGTCCCGCCCCCTCTGATCCTCTGGTAGCTCGACCCGAACCACCCGGGACTACTCTTACGGACAACCCTTTTGACTTGGCGCAGCGCTCGTGAATAAACTGGTGCCCCGCATTTGGCTTTCGAGTAGCGCTTTAGAAGTTTGGAGATTGCGATTACGATTACTTCAAGGTGCAGATACAGGTGTCCCGACAAAAGCACGTAAGACAAGAGGACGCCGACAAAATCGGGCCGACCTAAGCGTGACCCGTCAGAAGCGCGCACGGGTCAAATGCGCGCCTACATAAGCGCGCAGTCAACAAGATAATTATAGACTAACATACACAGACAAACAAATTTAAAAAACTCACGAACAAACTCATGTGTATGCCCTAATTGTCTCGCAAATGAACCTCCTTGAATCTTTCGGTTTCCTCAGCAGTCTCATCAATAGGCATTAATAGAAGTATAAGGCAGTGGTTAAATTAATTTCTTATTTGTGGACAAACAACTTTCATCAAAATAGGTGGTTGAATCATTGCCTTGATGAAAGGCCTTGAATATTGGCCACGTGTAGGTGAGCAGTGTGGGTGGGTATTGCTTTCGTTAGTTATAGGCGAGGTGAAAGTACAGCCTTTGGTCCACGCCGCGCGCTTATGTCAGCGCCCATTTTACCCGTGCGCGCTTTTGTCGGCGCGCTTTTTGTCCTGCGCTCTAATGACGGGAAAGCCTTCAAGCGAAGGATGGAGCGAGTCAACTTGATGGAACGGAGGAAAAATCTCTTCTTTATGTAGCCCAACTGTCGGCTTCTGGTTGTTTATTATTTTCATCCGGGATCTTATGTCACCCCTTGTTCGTAGAATCTCTTCATTTGTCGAATAATTATTCTGACGATGTTTTGGATGAACAAGAAAATTCAGAAGCACAACAGGGAAATCAAGAAATCTTTTTTAATCACACTGTGATCTTGAGAAATCGTATTTTGCAGGTGAATTCCACTGAAATTGCTAAAAAAAACGCAGTGCATTTTCTTCACCTCACATCAAACCGACACACAACACTGCTATTGCATAAAATAAAAGGGGGCTGGATTTGTGTTGGTGAATGCGAAGTGAGGTGGGTACGGTTGGGGTAAGTAGTTCGGTTGGGCTGGGCTGAATAAAAAAGCGAAACATTCTTTTTTCCATGAATTTCCTATGTTGAAATTTTTACGTATTATGACCTGGCGTAGCGGAGAAATAAGTCGTGGGCTCATGGCTGTCAATTTGTTCAGGACGCTACTTTCTGAAATCCAAAAATCTGGCATACCTGCTTTTGCACACCTCTGCAAAGCGGTTATCCGACTCTATAATATTACAACGTGAATATAAATGCGAAATATTCCAGTCCACGTTTTTGCAATCAAACTTCGCCACTGGTAGCAGTCTGCCAGTGCCAGTCCCAAGCCTAAAATAAAGGAGGAGGGAGTCGCTAATGGTCTTTGTTACCACACAGTGACGTTAAACTGCAACTATTACCAATGCAGCCAGCTCGAAACGTTCTAGACTTCAATGAATCAGGAATGTCACTCAGCCTTTTCCACCTAGATCAAGGTTTTTTGGTCTTGCATAGTACTCTAGGTGCTCTATCACGACCTTGTCCTTTTCAACAGAGTTTTTCACATTAAAAACGTGAAATATCAGCTATTCTTGAAACACCGATAAATTTAATTCAGGCATTTATATCAAATAGACACTCGACACTCTCAATTTCACTAAAACAAGTTCATGCTTGGCTCTTAATAGGTTGGAACTGGCACTGTTAGAGTACAAACAATCGAGAGTTAGTTAGCCAATTTTTTTAGTAACTTAGTTATGAATGGACGGAAGGACGGATCCAGGGTTTAACGGCAACTTTTGACAACAAAGGCCATTAGATTTAGTTTGGCGACATTTGGACCGGAGTCTATAGGTTTACCGGCTTTTGTAGTTAACAGTTATTGCTAAACCACTGCTGCTGCTTTGCTGCTGTTGTTGTTGTTGCGGCTACTGCTGCAACTTCTTGGTTCGACACCTTTAAATCATATTTACACATAGATATATAAATATATAGGAAATGTACACTCCAATTCATGTTCAAAGAATTAGTCCATAACCTAACAATACATTTTACTTTATGGAAATGCGGGGGAACGCATATTTGTATTTTTATATAGCTTTTCATGTTTATAACACGTATCCAGTGAGTCTGCGTAAAAATAAGGTTGGATAAATAAGAATTTTGAGAATCAAATTGTAAAAAAATCTATCCCCAAATCCAGCGCTAAAGAAATATTTTCATGAGCTTTGTATGCAACCCGAAGACTTCCGGTATTAGTAAACAATAACTTATTTAACTTATAACTTACATTTTATAACGTAGACCATTATCATAGTGGAATTACATTTTTGCTATATATTATGACTTTAAATAGCGATGAAGTTTAAATATCTATAACCCAGAACGACGCCGGTAAATAAGTAGACGCGGGCACATTGTAATCGCTTCGCGTATAGGCTACGGTAATTCATAATAATAGTCCACTGAAAATGACGACTGCAGTGCGATGATGAGATAAACAAAGTTCACTCTTTTCCTAATTAAACTCAAGATAATTTATTGGGTAATCCCGAAGACTGCGCGCCTGTATACAAAACAGTATGGATGCCAACGACTTAGCTAAAATAGAGCGCTGCGACCTATCAGCCACATCCATTATACAATGCGTTCAGTAAGTAAGTAATCAACGCGAGATCTAAGTAAAAGGTCAGGTTAGTAAAGTTACAAATGAGGGAAAATATGCAGTAAATACGAGTAAATATAAAATTTGAAGCTAAGGCCGCAGCGCTCTGTTTTAGCGATTACTTGAGCGGCCATTATGTACCATTATCAGGGTACTTGCCAAATGACTCACCTTCTGCGACTGAAATGGTTGATCTTGCGGATGCTCGTCTTCTAACTGCCGTTTCCAGAAATGACTTCCATGTTCTTCGACCGCTTTTCCTACCGGTTGCTCATCGTCCCTATCAATTGAGGCCACGTCCTCACAACTTTGTATTGCCAACCAAAGATGACAGGCATTATATTTCTCGGGTTCTGTATAAAAAGGCACCCTATGTTCATTAATTATAATAAATTGTCTAATCTCATTATTGCAACCTATACCCTATATAAACATAGAAACAGTCTTTTGTAATTTCTGTCATTTTGTGTTCATCCTAAGACAAATGCAACAGTCAAGGCTAAAGACATTCTATAGGTATTATATTGTATTTGATCAACTGCTTCTTGTACCTGATAGCGGTGTGTCTATCAGTTTTGTTACCATTAAAACGAATATAATAATATGTCTCTATGTCACTATGTCTCGTTGCAACTCCTTGCAAAGAGACATAGTGGAGGGCAAAATGGAGGGGAAGAGGAAGACCGAGGAAAAAGTTCTTGGACTGGATGATGGAGGATGGATATGGGAAACTTAAAGAAAAGACACAACACCGAGAAGAGTGGCGTCGTTGGGCATCTGGACCTGCCAAGAGGCAGCAGACCTAAAGAAGAAGAAGAGGTGCCATACCGTTTATATGGACAGGCACTCAGTCTTCAGGATTACCATTTATTGTTTTAGCGGAATAAATTATTCGCAATTGCGTGGGATTTAGCGCTGATGGCATACAAGTTGCAATGGATTGACGAAAAGAATTCTTACTAAAAGAAGTCGGATTGATGAAAAGAAATATACTTAAATAGAAGTGGAATTTCTGAAAACATTATAGCTGAGGTTGGAACTCAATTGATGAAAAATATTTGTTATTTTAAATAGAAGTTGGATTGATAAAAAAGTGATTGTTGAAATAGTAGCTGAATTGAATAAATGAATTCCTGCCTAATTGTAATCCTGATTGATGGGAATGATTCGTGCTAAAGTAGAGGCCGTATTGATGAAAAATAATTATGCTGTGCCAGTCCAAAAGTTTAGTATTATTTATTTAGTTAAAACGAAGATTACCAAATTGTATGCTGGAATAAAAGGTTAACGTTTATTTTAGCATAGTAAATGTTTTGTCCGTTGTAGCTTTAAAACTATATTCAATCCAATTCTATTTGGCAGGAATCTTTTTCATCAAACCAGCTTACCAGTTCCTGTTTAATCAAGAATTCGTTTCATCATCCCAGCGTCTATTGGGGCAATAAATATTTTCTTCAATGCAGCTTCTGTTTATTTAAAAAATCATCAATCCAGCTTCTATTTAAGTAGGCCTATTATTTTAAAATTAAATTCAACTTCTGCTTAAGTAAAAATTATTTTCATAAATCCAACTTCTACTTAGTAAGAATTCTTTTCATCAATCCAACTTGTATTCAACCAATGCTGAAACCCATACAATGGCAAACTAATTTACATGTTTGCCCTAGAATAAGAAGTCATTCAAAATTATTGTGACACAACAAGTTGAAGAATGTCTGACGAATAGATGAAAAGAAAGGTGACATTAGAAACTGAAGATTAGGCGCATAGGAAGTAAAAGTAGCCTGATAAGCATCAGACTGGTTTTGGCTAGATCATTACCCAGCCGGAGTTTTAGCCTACTGGCAGTGTACCAGCGGCTTTGCAAAGAAAGGAAAGGTGAAGCCATTGATGGTCGTTCAAGAACATCCGAGCTTCATGCCTATTTTCAAAAGATTAGGTTATACTTAAGATTTTGCAACATTTTTTATACGATGTATGTGGCAAACCCTCATAGTTGGAAATAAACAATTTTACACTTGATATATTCAAGCCAAGGTTTGAGGACAAGTCAATCAAAATCCTTTTCAATTTGCCAATTGAAGTGGCTTAAGATGAGCAATGGAGATCTGCGCATTGAATGGATATGTGGATATGTGCTCCCACTGCATCTTGTGTATGTCTTGGTATCAACTAATAAAGATTAAAATGCACCATCGTCATCATCACACCAAGAAACTGAGTACGAGTCCTATAAGTGATCAACGGCACATAAATTTAAAAGGTAGACCAAACACAGACTAGCTTGATGATGGCTGGGAATGGTAGCAACAGGATGTGTAAAGGTTGACTATTAGGCACAGATGATTTAAACGGATGGTCTGATTTAGTGGTGGCGTGTTGTTCATAACTGTGGGGCCCTTGAAACTGCTGGCCCGGGTGCTGGCTGCACCATCAGCAATCAACTTTTGAGTGGTCCCTTGATCTAACCTTATTATTATTATGGTCCCCCAACTTTTAGGACGTGATTGCACCTATGATTGGAAAGTGCCTCTGCAGACTATCCATTACTCCATTAGTATCTGAGAACATCTTTTGAAGGTTATTATAGTTTACCTGCGTGATAAGATATACATTTTTTGTGTTTTGGCGGCCATATTAGCCGCCATTTTGGATAGTGTAGTGATCAGTCACTCTATTGCCACTGTGAGAAATTACTTTCTTCTTGGCCTTGAGATTATTAAATTGGATTTTCATTTGCTATTTAGCATACTTCCAGTCTGGGACCATGAATGAGTGATTGAAAGTACTCTGCAGACTATCCAACTGACCTATGCATTTATGTTTTGGCAGCCATATTGGCCGCTATCTTGAGTTATAAAATTAACTACACGCTTGTCACAGTGAGAAAGCACTACCTTGGCCAGTTGAATTGGCCTTGCGAATTTTAAATTAGACACTAAATTTGTTATTTTAGCTTACTTATAAGCTAACATATGCATTTTTTGTGTTTTGGCGGCCATATTGGCCGCCATCTTGGATTGTGACATTATCACATTACTGCCACTGTGATAAATCATTTCCGTGGCCTTGAGAATATTAAATTTGACACTAAATTTGTCATTTCAGCTTACTTCTGAGCTTACATATGCATATTTTTGTGTTTTGGATTGTGACATTACTACATTGCTGTCAATATGATAAATCGATCCTGTGACCTTGAGAACATTATATTTGACTCTAAATTTGTTATTTTAGCTTACTTTTGATCTGACATTTGCATAATTTTGTGTTTTGGCGGCCATATTGGCCACCATCTTGGATAGCAACATTACTGCACTATTGGTACTACGATAAATCGATTCTTTGACCTTGAAATTGCTGAATTCGATACTTTATTGTTATTTTAGTTTACCTATGAGCTGATATATGTATACATATTTTGTTGTACTTCTGGCGGCCATATTGGCCGCCATTTTGGATTTCAACATTACCACGCTATTGCTAATGTGAGAAATAGATTCCTTGGCCTTGAGAATATTAAATTTGGCACTTCATTTGTTATTTTAGCTGACCTATGAGCAGATATATACATATTTTTAGTATTTTGGGAGCCATATTGGCCGCCATTTTGAAAGTGCGTTATCTTTTGATTCCAACCCATAATGCTTACAGACTCGCTTGATTCTTGTTTGGGTATGTCTGGACTACATGGAAAACCTTGTCTGCGTTCCCCCACTTCCAAATAGATATCCTCTATAGGTCAGATACTGGTCTAAATTGAGTAAAGTGAAATTCTGCAATAATGGATTAATTTAGCACAAAATTGTCTCAAGAAAATGGTGTTAAATCTGTAATAATATTATACAAACAGGAGTTAAATTCAAACAAATTTTTAGGGATCACTATTAACATAGTTCAAAAACAATTTACGGCGAAAAATTGGATTAAATTATTGGGTGCAAATGTACTTGTATTGTCTCGTATAATTATGAATCCTATTATTTTAATAAGGCGCTCTTCACAGTAAAAACCTTTCAGAAGCACCTCCAGTGCGATCGACCCCAAGATGCATAAGACATTGCAAGATCTTCTGCGAAAAATAATAATATTTCACTGTGAATAATCGGCGTGGAGCAGTGTTGGTACTGTAATTTTAATTCACCCGATTTAATTTCAAAATTATTTATGTGAAGCGCATACACGATTTTATCAATCCGACCTAAATGTTTATTTAGATAACAAATAATTTTCATCTACCATTTAGTCAAAAATTCGTTTCATCAGTCCAGCTTCTATTTAAGTAGCAACAATTGCTTGTATCCATCCAAATTCCATTTAAATAGCAATCATATTGTGCGTATATAAACGTATTCTAGTTTAGCATAAGAATAGCAATGGGAAAGAAGGGATTATGAAGAGGAAGGAATTGCTGAGAGGAGGATTGAGTAGGAATCTCAAGAAAAGAATGATTAAAACATTGATATGGACTGTAACGCTATAATTACGGATCAGAAACGTGGACTCTAAGAAAAATAAGATACTAGAAGACTGGAGGCTTTTGAAATGTGGTTATGGAGGAAGATGGAGAGGATTAGTTGGACTGAGCATGTATCAAACGAGGAGGTGCTACAGCGAGTAGAAGAGGAAAGAGCAATGTTGGATACCTATTCATTTATTGTAACCAACCATCAACATACACAATAGACATAGTATAACATGCTTCACATAATTGGATGGCAACAAGGAAGGCCCTAAGGGATGAATATCCCGCTAACAGGGACACCTAATTACATATGCAATTTTAACAGATGGCTAGACGGTTGACATAATGAATTGAACAATAGGCTAAAAGAACAGCATGAGATGACAATTAATGTAGAAAACTTAACTAAAGAACGCAAAACAAATACAACAAATAATAATAAAATAAAATCAGTGCCTACAAGGTTAAATATCGTTGCAGTCATTAACCAAGTAGTTGCGCATTAGTGTTTTTGCTCTTTGTAAACTGGAAGCTTGTTGAACATGATTAGGAAACGAGTTCCATATACCTGGTCCAGTATATTTAATATGGAATCTTCTTGAGTTTAAACGAGCGGATATGGCTCGATAATGAGAGGAGTTCCTGGTGGAATAGCAGCGTATTTCAGATCCTTTTTGGAAATACCCTGCAAAGTTAAGGGGAAGAAGATCATGGGTGAACCGATACATAAAGACTCCTATCTGGAAAGTCATTATTTGGTGAAACTTTAATAAATTAAATGATTGAAATAAAGGACTAGAGTGAATAAAAGGCTTAACTCCAGCTATGATACGTATTGCACGTTTTTGGAGAAGTACTAATTTATTGAGCCTGAATTTATATGTAGATGCCCAAACTAAATTAGTATGAGAGATAAGGATATATTAATGAGTAGTACAATTTAACACGGATAGTGGGGGGAGTATATGGGAAGTTCGACGAAGGATACCAACACTTTTTGCAACCTTGGCAGAGATATATTTAATATGATCATTCCATGTGAGGTGTTGATCTATGTACACACCAAGAAATTTAGTGGAGCTAACCTGCGTTATGGAGGTATCATTGATAGACAGTTGCAATTCATTCTGGGGGCACATCTTTTTATTAGTTCGAAAGAGCATAAAGTTAGTTTTATCTATGTTTAAGGAGAGTCTATTAGCAGAGAACCATTCGGCTATGAAGACAAGCTCATTGTTTACTGTTTGTATTAGACTCTGGTAGGATTTATGTGAATGGAAGACATTTGTATCATCAGCAAACAAGATGAATGAAAGAGTAGGAGATATATTAGGCAAGTCATTAATGTATAGAAGAAAAAGCAAGGGTCCGAGATTAGAACCTTGGGGCACACCATATCTAACTACTCTAAAGTCTGAGAGAGCTCCATTGCAGGAAACACACTGGAGACGTCTTTCGAGATAACTGGCAAACCAAGCTAATTGGATGCCTCTGATGCCATAATTAGCTAATTTTTTTAATAGGATCTCATGATTCACGGTATCGAAGGCCTTTGCTAAATCGAAGAAGATACCAATAGAATATTCATTGTTTTCAAAGGCCTTAGAAATTTTATCATACATATCAATTAAAGGCATAAAAGTAGATCGACCAGATTGAAAGCCATATTGGTATGGAAAAATAATATGAGATTTTTCTACATATTTATTGAGCCTATCATGCATTATTTTTTCAAAATACTTGGCAAAAAAAGGAAGAATGGATATGGGCCTATAGTTAGAAGGGTTCTCCCTGTCACCCTTTTTAAAAATAGGGACTATTTTTGCAATTTTTATAGCATCAGGTACAACTCCAGTATTGATGGAGCAATTAATTATTTCAGCTAGTTGAGTTGCGATTTGAGAAATGTAAGAATTAGCAATATGGGGGTCGATATCATCAACGCCACGGCTGTGACTGTCGTGGATCAAGTGGCTCAAATTTGTTATTTCCTCGGGTGAAGTAGGAACCAAGCCAAAAGAATAAGGAAGTGGCGGGTCAAGGTATTTGTTAAAAGGAGATTTAGGAGCAGGAATTTGTTTGGCACGAGTATGAGCGATGTCGGAGAAGAGATTATTAAAAGTATTAGCCATCACTTTAGGGTCATCATTTCTTATTCCATTGATTTTTAGTGCTTCAATTTTAATATGTTGTTCATCCATTTTAATTATACTTCGAATGAGGGTCCAAGTTTTCTTTAAATTATTAACAAGCTTGGTAAATTCAACAGCATAGTAATGCTTTTCAGCCTTCGTTCTAATTGTTTTAAATTTATTCCTGTATGAAACAAACTTATTTTTATTGGCAAGGGTAGGGACCTTTACATATTTTAAATGAAGTTTAGCTTTTTTCTTACTAGATTTGAGAAGTCCAGGAGTCATCCAGGGTTGTTTAAGCATGGGTTTTCCTTTATTTATATTAGTTTTTATTGGAAACGCCTTATCATAGTTTCTTTTATATTCTTTCATAAACAAGTCATATGCTTTGTTAGCATCTTTCAAGCGACAGGTTTCAAAAACAGGAGTCCAGTCTGCTTCAGAAAGATAATTGCTAAAATTAGCCCTTCCTTCTTCGTTAATAATTCGGGATTCCTCAAATGAGGAGTTCCTAGAACTAGGCATTTCAAAATCAAAGGAGGTTAAGACAGGCAAATGGTCAGAGATATCAGATACAACAATCTTAGATTCAATAATATTAGACCAAGCATTTGTGAAAATGTTGTCAATTAGCGTTGACGAATGAGTTGTAATTCTTGTGGGTCTGGTTATGGTCGGGAGAAGATTATAGGAGGACATACTATCGAAAAAGGAACTGGTGCCAAAGTGATCCTCAACTTTAAGCAGGTCAATGTTAAAGTCACCCATAATTATCACGTGTTTCTCCTTATTTGCAATTTTGGACAATAACTGTTCAAGTTCAAGAGTGAACTCTTCCAGACTATTTCCTGGGGGTCTATATATAGTTCCAATTAGACAATTGCCCTTACTCATCCGCACACGAATAAATATTCCTTCAAATGTTTTGGGGGTCATATTAAAAATTGATAGATCAAGCAGCTCGTAAGTAATATCCTCCCTTATGAGAAATCCTACTCCACCTCCTCTTCTTGAATCTCGAGATTTGTGAACAATTTGATAACCTGCTATATTAATTGTATCAACCGAGTCTGCATCCAGCCATGTTTCTGTTAAAGCCAGAATAGGAACAGGGAGAGTGTTTAATAAATCAGTTATATCCATTATTTTGTACTGCATACTTCGACAATTCAGGTGCATAGTAGTGAACAGGCGAGGAGTATTGAGTAGGGTGGTGAGAGAATCAGGTGTAGAGTAGTGGCTGTCCCATGACAGATTTGAAAATAGGTTAATATCCGGGTCAATATCATTGCTATTTAAAGGGGAGTGGTTTACAGGGTCACTAGGAAATATTTCAAGTTTCGGGGCTCTATCAAGCTCGCTAATATCTGTTTGTAGTTTAACTTTGCTATCACATATAGAGCTCATAAAATTTTCATTATTTTCAATCCCATTAAAAGGAAAAATGTTTGTCAAGCATGGAGAGCATATCCAAGATTCCACAGGCGCACACGATAAACATGAATCAGCATAACATTCATAATGACACTGACTTCTACATACTACACAGGTAACAACCCTAGGCACTGTATCAAAATTAAGTAAACACAAACAGCAAGGACTTAACTTGTCCTTAGACATAAGATAATTAGAGCAGATGGCACAAACAGAAGCATGTACCATTGATAGCAACATTCTATGCATATAACAGTCTTAACTAGGTCGTAACATACAGTGATACAATAAAGATGACACAAAAGAAATGGATAGGACACATCCTGAGAGGAGAATCCCTTCTGAATGAGATCATTGAAGCAAGGTCGAAGGTAAAAAGAAAAAAGAGGAAGACAAAGACAGAAGCTACTGGACTGGGTGTTGGTTGATGATTATGGGAAACTGAAAGAAGAGGCTCAACACCGGGAAGAGTGGCGCCATCGGAAGTTTGAACCTGCCGTGTGGCAGAGAACATGAAGAAGTTTAGCATACGTATACCACAGAGTTATTAGATGTACAATACATAATTATTATAATAATAGTAGCTATGATTTATTTCGACTCTTATTCGATTTTTCCAATTTTGGATCGGTTTCTATTATTCTTCAGTGTATTTTTGTATATTCACAGCGCAATAATCTGACGTCAACAGCATGCGTCATTGAAGCAGGCTGGATCATTGATAAGATTACTGATGTCTGCAGCTATGAAGAGCCACACACTTCTTGTGATTTGCCCGATGACTCTGACGGTGGTGACGATTCCCAGTCAGATTGTGGAAGTAGCAGTTCAGATTAGTGTACATTAAGTCACGTAGCAGTTTTTCACTGTTCAACCTTGAACCTTTTCCTTGGAGTTGGTCTTTGAAGTGCTGCAGCAGAACTGAACCGACTGACTGACATTAATGCATTAAGTGCAATGTTTGCTACTGAATAAACATAGACCTACAATAATAGCATTGCAGCAATATTATTTACTACGCTGTATGCAGGGTAGGAATTGTTTACTTAAATTAATTTGAACATTCTTATAATGAGCAATGACGTGTTTAACATATTTTTTTATTGTTTACGTACCCTAAAATAAAACATTGTATCTTTCACAAAATAAAATAGTACGGTGCGTACCCTCTAGCTTTGCTTGGCAGCCTTTCGAGAAGGATTAAAATAGGTGAAAAGGCATTCCGTTACATGTGCACGGTTTAAAAACGTCACTGTGATAACGTGATAACAAAGATCCTTAGTGACGCCCTCCCCTTTATCCTGTCAGGGGATTGGCATTGACTGAATAAATCCAGTGGCGGTGTAAAATCAACCATGTTGAACAGCATCTTACAGATTCAAGAGAAGCCAACAAATCATTCGCGTTCGGATGGGATGGATCCAGATTTGACGAGGGCTTATGACATCAGAGGCCGTGTCCCTCGTCAAAAATTTATTTGGCATATAATATTACAGCAATTTTAGGCTCGTGTTTAAGGAACTCAGTTGAACAATATCGTTCGCTTCCTGGATTTGTTATTTATAGTAAGTGAAATTTTCTTAAAAGAGGTGTTTGTTGTTCCACGGGCAAGTTTTCTCCATCTCTCTCGATCATTTGTTTCTCTCGTCATATTTTCCGAATGATTAAGGAAGAGGTCGACGCAATTGATCTTTATTATGACATAAAGTCAATAAACATGGTACCAATAAACATAAACTAGACCTACTACCGAGATTCAATGATAGTTCTCTAATCCGGGACATTTTACGAGCTAGCATTCAGAAGTCAAGCGGAACTATTATTCAATAAAAATTTTACCTTTTCATTTAGACACCCTTTTATCGTGTTCACATTATATTATAAAAGTTACCTTTCTGCATGCTTTTAAATTAATTCGACTTGGAGAGCTTTCTATTGAAACTGATGGACTTATTACATACGGTATTCATGATTACACAGTATAAATCGGCCACTGCTCGTTCTTTTTGGAATGTCAGTCTCAAGGTTAGAAAAAATTGGGAGGGCGATGCTGACGATCTTTGCTATCACATAATATGGTTAAACAGATAACGTTACATAATAACTGCCTAATAATTAGTTCTATACATTATTACACCCCTCGGTCACTACACTAAATGTCACAGTGTCAATCCCAAACCTATTTAACGGATGAGGGCAACGTTAATCATCTTCCTTATGACTCAGTGTCGGTTTTAATCGGTAGACAAGTCCGACATAACCTCAACAGTGCGCTAATAAACCGCATGTAAAGTCAGGTTGTAACACACCTCAAAAACGCTTATTCGTTAAGATATAAATATGCATTCGATTTAAGTCGTTTAATGATGATCCAGAAATCCCAAATTCCACCGATTTAAATCTTACAGCAGGCACTTCATAAAATGTAGCCGCCCACGTGTCGTTGCGCCTGTCTGCTTGTATATCGGTCTGTATGTCTGTTTGTTTGTCTGTTTGTTTCTATTCGTGTGTGCCTGCTGTTTGTCTGCACGTTTGCTTATTTGTATAACTGCGTGCAGTTGACTCGTATTTATCGCATACTTTTACCTGCTGCATGGAATTCTATTGTCGCTATACATCTTATCATTTGGCTTCTGCAGCTGATGATGCTGACTAAATTAATTTCGCTGAATGCAGATGCTATTTTTTGTTCAGACGAGATGCAGCATCACTCCAGCTGTAATTTTCTGTCCTTTGTTGTCGCAAGATGTCGTTAAACTATGGATATCTCCTCCGAATGTTTCGTAAAGCACCACCGCTAGTTATTCTCAGACAGTGCCAGTCCCAAGCCTGTATAAAGGAGGAGGGTGTCGCTAATGATCTTTGTTATCAGTGCACAGCGACGATAAACTGCAACTATACAACTAGTGCATGTTCCATAGATCACGCATTCTGACACGTTGTTTAACCACTTGAAAACCATTGTTTTTTCCGGGCTGTTACAGTAGTCGGAAGCACTGCTGAGTAGTTCAATCCCATCTTTTCACCGTTTTAAAATTACTTTATTTTCTCTGTCCATAGACATGTTGTGTACTCAGGCTACTGCGACGATGACCTACTTTTGGTAGACCAACATAATTTGAGGCGCGGTGGTGTAGTGGGTATATTCGTTGCCTTGCAGCCGTAAGGTTGCAGGCTCGAATCCATCTCAAGCGTCTGGGGCGATGTAAATTCTTAGATAATTGTGACGGTTGTAAATTTACAAAGACGCCAAGTGGAATGTCTCTTTTGTGACGTAAAACAAACTCAACGCTCCGTATTGAAGTTTATTTCCTATTTTACTATGGTTGTGATTAGGCACCTTGAAAACACTTACACATTGAATATAAATACGGAATTTGAAACTTGATACATAATAATCTTCCCAGGTCGAACCACGCTGTCGACATGACAATTATAATCGCAACTAACATGGGCGGAGTTTATCAGGGGCTAGGGGGGGCTAAGCCCCCCCAAGAAGTCCCAGATTCATGTTTTTTGCCATTGTAATCATTGACGACGATGCTATATAAATTGTCTTGATTACTAATCAAGACAATTTATATAGCATCGTCGGTAGAAAGCTACTTCTAGGATGCTTTACAAACATAGCCTAATTATATTATTGTCAAAGTTTAGCATAAATGCAAACAGCCCGGAAGCAGGTGCAGCTTCAACTGTTTTCTAAAAGCAGATTGAGTTTTTATTTCTTGAACTGATCCTGGAAGACTGTTCCAAGCGCGTGCATGGGCTAGATACCCGAAAAGCACGATCACCGGCTTTAGTTTTGGTTGCATGGTCGGATACGTCGGCGGTCTTGGACGACCGCAGACGTGACCTAATCGGATCATCTGCCTGCGATCTGAGGCTGTCCACGAGCAGCAGCATTGCTGACCGCCTGAATCCGAATGATACAGCGCTGTGGCAAGCTGGCAAAGGCAACATTGCAGTTATCAATTCGGCTCAGGATCAAACTTTGCACCAGATGGCGTGTCACGTCTTGTGCGAGAGAGCGAGACACAGATCTCAGCTGCATCGGACATTGCGAAGCTGGTTTGCACAACATTACTCCAGTAACATAGGCGAACAAATTTGAACTTTTTTTGCTACTGGATAAACTTCAGATGTTTCTTATAGTAGATTATGGTCTGCTGAATGCAGTGGTGTTTTTGTTGTTCTTGCAGCACGTCAAGTTTTTGAGAAAACTGAAATATTTAGTCTTGGCACACATTTGCAATTGCACACCTTTTTTTATTATAGTTGCAATGATGGACATTTCAAAACAATGGACTTTTGAGTTTTAGCACACATCTGCAATTGCACACCATTTTTTTGTTTTGGCACACATTTGAAATTGCACACCGTTTTTTATTATAAAACCAGTTCAAAACCTTGCTCTTAAGTGCTGTAATACGCCGAGCAAATTTCTGTCCAGGGAAACGGCCTCTGTTGTCATAGACCCTGGTCAAATCGGATCCATTCATTATAATTGCAATTATAGACATTTCAAAACAAATTACATTTAAGTTTTAGCACACATTTGCAATTGCACACCTTTTTTATTATAATTGCAATTATGGACATTTCAAAACAATTGACTTTTCAGTTTTAGCACACATTTGCAATTGCACACCTTTTTTTAGTTTAGGCACACATTTGCAATAGCACACCTTTTTTTCACTATAATTGAAATTATGAACATTTCAAAACAATGGCCTTTTTATTTTTAGCACACATTTTCAAAGAGACACCTTTTTTAGTCTTGGCACACATTTGCAATTGCACTCCTTTTTTAAATTATAGTCGCAATGATGGACATTTCAAAACAATTGACCTTTCAGTTTTAGCACTGATTTGCAATTGCACACCTTTTTTTATTTTAATTGCAATTATGAACATTTCAAACCAATGGACCTTTTTAGTTTTAGCACACATTTGCAATTGCACACCTTTTTTAGTTTTGTCACACATTTGAAATTGCACACCGTTTTTTATGATAATTGTAGTAAAAAAAACTGGTTCAGTACCTTGCTCTTAAGTGCTGTAATATGCCAAGCAAATTTCTGTCCAGGGTAACGGCCTCTGTTATCATTGACCCTCGTCAAATCGGATTCATCATCATGATAATTGCAATTATGGACATTTCAAAACAATTTACTTTGCAGTTTTAGCTCACATTTGCAATTGCACACCTTTTTAAGTTTCGGCACACATTTGCAATTGCACACCTTTTTAAAATATTATAATTGCAATTATGAACATTTCAAAACAATGGGCTTTTTAGTTTTAGCACACATTTTCATTTTTTAGTTTTAGCGCACATTTGTAATTGCACACCTTTTTTAAAATTATAATTTCAATTATGGACATTTCAAAACAATGGACTTTTAAAAGAACCGTCACTGTCCGGAAAATGGTAAGTTTTTATGAGGTTTTCAAATCGATTACCAAAAAAGGTGATCAACTGCTTTGGGCCGAGAATTTTTTTTTAGCCCCCCCAAGATCGGCAACCAAACTCCGCCCATGGCAACTAATATAATTTTCAAAACCAATAGACGCCAACATTTAGTGCAACGGTGCAAACTCCACTTATTGAAATTGTTTAGAAGTGCAAATCTAAATATCGAGGTCACCAACAATCCAGTTATTGCTATTTCATTGTGATTTATGGATATTTGGATGACAGGTCATATCCTTAGTTTGATTAACGTATTCTTTCTCAAAAATTCATTTCGCCGCGCCAGAAATAAGAAAATTTTTGACCGACAGTATGCAAAATGACAGGTGATAGAACCTTCGCGCATCTCAAAATATTTTCTGATCTGAAGATAGATAATGATTTGTGTTTTGTGGATATTTGGATAACAGATCATGTTCCTTGTTGGATTGATAAAATCTTTTAAAAATTTTATGTATCTAAACCTGAAAGATAAATGTTTATGAGAGAAAAAGTTTATGTTTATGTTGAAAACGAAATGCGTGGTGGGCGACCGAGTGCTCGCCGGTGTATGCGAGTATCCAGAGGAGAAGATCCTGAAGGACGGATGTCGGAACTCGGCAACGCATGGAGATGGTGTCTCGTTAAAAACACCGAGAGGAAGGCAACGGGAGACCACCTCTATATGAATCCCGAGTAAATGCCAAATGAAGATTCTACAGAATCAAGTTAACGGCGTTAACGATTCAACTCGTCATTCCACGGGAAGAGTCGCGCCCGGCAGAGGAGAGAGCGGGGCCTCCTTGTTCGTCAACCAGCGAAATCCCTACCAGACCAAAGAGAACAAAGAGACCAAAGCGGAAAATGGAAATAAAAATAACATCAATGTGTGGACATCGAAAGTAAACGCAATGCTAGGACCTGGAAAGCTGACGAATGTCATTGATGAGATGAAGGGAGCAAATTTGAACATGTTGGGACTGGCAGAGACAAGATGGAAAGAGGAGGGAGACTTCGCCAGCGAGGGAATAAGAATCATACACACGGGCGGAGAGAGGCGCCAAGAGGGAGTGGCCACACTGGTGGAAGATCCATCTGGCCAGCGCGGGAAATGAAACAGGAGATGGAGGAAAGGGGCAAACGGGAAAAAACCAGAGCACTGAAAAGCGAGGAAGGAATATAAAAGACAGAACAGCAAGCTAAGAAGAACAACAGAAGAGGCAAGAGAAAAGTGGTGGGAGGAACAATGCAGGGAGATAGAAGAGCTACAGAAAAGATGAAAATATGACATAGTGCATGAAAAGGTGAAGAGGCTAAACAAGAAGCCAAGCAGATGAGGAGGAGGAATAGAGGTCAAGGACAAGCAACATGTTGAATGAAATAAATGAGGTTTAAAAAATTAATGATGGAAGGAGTATGTAGAAGAACTATACAGAAACGGAGACCTTGATGGAAGAATACAAGATATCGAGAAAGAGGAGAGAGAGGAAGACACTCTCCCGGAGGTGCTGGCAGAGGAGGTACGAGCAGCCATAATGGAAATAAAAAACAACAAGGCGGAAGGAACAGACGACATAAAGGCAGAAATGCTCAAGTGTCTGGAGGAAGGAACCATGAAGGAACTAATAAAGATATTTATAAATTGATATGATTTTCGATTACGTCGTATGTGTAAAACACAGTTCATTCTTAAAAGAGGTATGTTATTAATATTATACATACGATGCTTACAGAATTCTCCGATACGTTTCTAAAATATTGTGAAACTAGCTGGGGTACCTGGCGTTGCCCGGAAAATTTGCCCGGGAAATTTAGGATTCGACCTGCTCCCGGCCATAACTCCAGCCCACCTCACCCCACAACACCCCACCACACTCCGACCTCCACCGGTACGCCGCCCGTGAAATTTTAGTTCTCGGGAAAATTTCCTCCCACCCCCACCTCCCCTACCACACCCAACCCCAAAATACCCCACCGTACTCTGACCTCCACCGGTACGCCACGACCTCCACCGTACCGGTGGAGGTCGTGAAATTTGGATTTTCGAGAATATTTCCTCTTCCTCCTCCTCCCATCCCACCCCTACCTTTACTCTAGCCTACACCAGCCAAAACACCTACCACACTCCGACCTCCACATGTACGCACCCGTGAAATTAGGGTTTTCGGAAAAAGTTCCCTCCCACACCATCCACACCACCTACCCGCCCCACCACATTCACCCTCTCCCCACCCCACCCCCACCCCCCCCCCCCCCCCACCCCAAAACACACGTGACATTTGGGTTTTCGGGAAAATTTCGTCCTCACCCGCCCCTTGTCCTTCACCCCACCCCACCCCCTGCCCCACCCACCCCTGCTGGCAGATGTGTGTTGGATGGAGGCGAGGTGGCCCGTTTAAAAATCTGTCTAGCCGCAACGTTTAAGGTCAATAAGCGTGAAAATATGCATGGCAACGGCTGAAAAAAGAAGAAAAATGAGGGTCTTGCTCCCCACCCTGGCCCCCATTACGGTAGAGATTCGCGAATCACTATGTGTCTTGCCTAGGGTCCACCCCGACCCCTATGCAAAGGATTGGGGTCGATTGCTTCAAAACTGTGGCCGTGTTCATCTAACAGACAAACACACATAGACTTGTAGGCTTTATTCTGCCTGCTCACTGAATTCCATGTCTCTGCATACTTTGTTACGGCTGATTAATTTTTGCTTGACGACGTTGTCCCATAAAGATAATTATGCTAGCCGTCGATCGTCGTTGGCCAGTATTTAGACTCCTTTTAATTGCTTGTTTCAAGTCATATAATATATGTATATTATATAAAGGTAATTTAGTTGAATCAACGATTCAATGAATATTTGGGAAAACAACATTCAGCCAGCAATAAATTTAATACAAGATTGGTGTAATAAAAACGGGTTTAAGATCATCTATTAATAAAACTACTGAAGTCCTTTTTTCTAAAAGAAATGATTTATCAAAGATTAAAATAAAAATTGATCAAAAGCAAATTAAAATGGAAAATAAAGTCAAATTCCTGGGAGTAATTTTTGATAGCAAATTAAGTTGGAAGACCCACATTGATTACATTATGGAGAAATGCAAGAAGAGGTTAAACCTTATAAGAGTTATAAGTGGCTACACCTTGGGAGCTTGTAAAAAACTCTTCTAACTTCTTATAGGGCTATGATCAGGTCTGTTTTAGATTATGGTGATGTTGTTTACTCATCAGTCTGCAAGTCATACCTGAATAAGGAGGAGAAGATTTTCTTAACTTCTTTTGAGCAATTGCAGAAGTCGATTTAACATAATCAACTGCCCGTGACTTTCTCGTGTAATTTTCAAATTGACTTATTGGTTTTTAATTAAATGATAACTATGCCCTATGCATGTCATGAGTGATAACAAATGACATTGAAATAAACACTAGAAATGTAATTGGTAGAGCATAAAAATATTTACCGCGTTTCATATTCGACGTTCTTTGACATTTTTTTATTCAACATTGTTTGTAGGCCTATGTATTGAAAGTTTTTAGCGATAAATTGTCGTTTAAAGGTGTTGAAGAGTCCTTTCATTTCATCGGTGTCATCACTGTTAAAGTAGATATCGCAAATTTCAGAGTGACATGCACAACAAATAATTATTAGCATTTGCTTCCATAGGACCAATCAAAAGTAGGCTATGCGTCGACTTGGACACCTTTGAATCGGTGGCAATAGTTTGTACAAAATCAAATGAAGGGTTCAACAAATGTATCTGTTCCACAAATGTCATGATTTTCGTAAGACACTGGTGTACAATCATACAACTTTGAAATTCGAAAGTAAAGTTCCAGCAACCTTGTGATCACTCCTTGGGATTGTTCACAAGGGAGCTGCGAGTGATTTGCGGATTTTGCACAGCAATCGATTTCATTGTGTTTTCATTGTTAAGTCTTAAGGTCTACAGAGTTGTTTTAAACAACAACAATCATCATCATCATCATCATCATTATCATCATCATTATCATCATCCGTGGGTTCAACGCCCGTAGTTGTCAGACGCCATTATCACCATGTTCTTCCACTATTCCCTTTCCAGTGCGATGTGGCTCAGCTCTTGAAGTGATGTTCCGCACCAGTCTGTTAAATCAATTGTCCATATTCTATGAGGTCGCCCTCTTTTGTTTCGTCCGTCCATCATTCCAAACACCAACGTTTTAATATTCCTGTCATTACTCAGCCTGCATACATGCATGTGACCGGAAAGATCCCAGTTTTCTCCCGATTATTCTCTGCATCAAGTCTTCCTTGAGATGTATCCGATTGCACTCTTCTATATCCGATTGCACTCTTCTACGATATAATAGCTAATTTCTATGTCCGATCTATTTTTCACAATACTCCTATATCGTTTCCTCTCAAAAGCCAATGTTCTTCTCTCGATATTCGCAGTCATTACCCAGTCGTCGCAATAATATTTATAGCAAGCAGCTAACAACGCATTTCCTAGTGCACTCGGTTTTGTTTCTTGTTTTATGACCTTGCTCTTCCAGATCTTGTCCAAAGTTCTTCGTCCTGTCATCGCCTTTGCAATAATCTGACCATTAATTCTTGCCTAAAATCCAGATCGTACGTCATGTTGCATCCGAAATATTGTGTGAACTTGTCAACGTTTTCTAATTGGATTCCATCTACAGCTATCTCCTTTGTTGGATTCCTATCGCCGAATACCATTGTTTTTGTCTTATCGAAATTCATCGTGAGACCACAGTTATTAGTAATATCTATTTCCTTCTTCATTCAACGTCTGCAATGTGTATTCTAATACATCTGCTGAACAAGTATTGGAAACTTTCATTTCGAACAAAACATTATTGTTTTTTATTATTAATTGAACGCTCATTTATTCATCTTCAAGCAAGAATAGGTGTTGCCGATTACCAGTGAGTCACGGTCTTATGTAAGGTATCCATGCAATAACTTTTCTTTTCGTACAGCTTTTAAACACCTTTAAATCATTTCACAAAGGGTTATATGTTTCAAATTTTCGCTGAAAATACAACTTCAAGGTCTGTTCTGGTAGGTCTACTACGAATGACTGGTTAGTTAGCTTCGGTTATGAACAAAGCTGTGTCTTGAAAAGATAATGACCCCAATCTCCATGTTTTGACCAGCATTAATTTTAGACACATTTATATCGTTTATTTGATCCCCAACATAAAAGTAATTTCGTTTCACATCGTTTAACTTAATTCTTCGGTGATGCATAATAATATTATCGACCACCACCCGCGCTAGGGTACAATGGCGTAGGGGCGCGTCCTCCGGGTGGCGGATGGAGGAAGCCCTTCAAGGCAAACCTTGAGGGTTTGCGTCGAATAATACGGAATAAGGCGTCGCGGACCAATTGTACCTAGGAGAAGGAAAACTCTGATTTCAAACCGGGGCAGATAGGGCTCGCTGAGTCTCGTCAGACAAACCTGTCTAGGAGAAGGAAAACTCTGATTTCAAACCGGGCCAGGCAGAGGTCGCTAAGTCACATCAGACACCTTGTCAATCAACCGGGCAGCAGCGGGAGATTTAACTATCGGAGGCGGAAGATTAGCGCGATTTGATCAACGGCTCCGACAGTGATCAGCCATGAAGCAGAGTAAGGGGAACAGCCCTGAAAACGGTTCGGCACTGCGGGATGGAAAGAAGTGGGGTCTCTACCATTCTATAGTCCCCATGAAAGCACATATGGACGAAGTTTCTAAAAGATTTGACGTTGGAGCAGGCGATTCGAGCAACGCAGCAGAGATCTTCTTAGAGACAGATCGTCCTTTGTGCCGCCAAAGTTCGGACGTACGAATAAGGCACCGACGACGACGACGACCATTCGATTAACGACGTTCAGTCGTAAAAACGACGATGGTAGCCCGACTGCTTGGGACAATTCTTTTGGCCGCATTTAAACACCTTTAAATTGTGACCAGATCTGCTGCATGCATGGCCACTGCGTTCGGCTGATCGTCTGATTTAAACACCTTTCAATCGGTTTCTATCATGCTACATATTTGCAATTTCGACTTAAAATGATGATCTTTAAGTATCTCGAAAGTTTTACATCTTACTTACTTTATGTTGCAAAAGAGTAGACCCACACATTAATGACATTTTTAAAATGTGTAATTGATGTGTTTAAGAGATTATAATTCTGTTTTCACTGTTATCAATAATTGTCGTCAACGACCATTGATGCCAGAATTATGACGACGTTTAAAACATGTGACTGAATATCTAATGACCATAGCAGACATAAACATCTTTCTGCTTAGATCAGAAGTGCACAGCCCACGGTCCGCAGGTGGCATGTGCGGCTCCGAACTTACCACGTGCACGCCTGTGGTATCACAGCCAGAGTGACAAGGGTGGCCTTGAAGAGAAATTCATTATTTAAACTAAATTAAAATTTCACTGTAATATTCACAATTTTGAACGCACTATACTAGGGTTGCCAGGCGTCCGGTAATGAACCGGACAGTCCGGTATTTACACAAACTGTCCGGTCAGAAATTTCAGACATTACCGGACATGGCTGTGTCCGGTAAATAATTATTGCCAGCAACAAGTGCATTTGGAGTGCATATAGTTTCTTGGGGCCATAAAAATATCTGCTGACGATTTTCCCGAGTATAATGGATTGCCTTGTGAAACAAAGCCAAATTTATAGCCTAACGGCGTCGTTAAATAAACTATCATAACAGAGCCAAATATATGATGCACGGATCATGCTAGCCTGTATACCTTGTGCGTATAACGTTGGATGCTTGATTCATGTTCAAATAATGGTTGAACCCAAGATCATTCCACATAAGAACCTTGGGTTGAACCGAATCTCCGTATTTAGGCCATGTCTCTATCTGTCTGTTTGTTAGTCTGTCTGTCTCTATCTGCACAAACGATCTCTCCCTCTCTGTCTGTCTATCTCTCTCTTTTCCCTTAAGGCTTAAACACCGACGCTTGTAGGCCTAATCTGTCTGTGCTTATCTGTCTCTCTATCTCTGTCTGTCTATGTCTGACTGTGTCGATCTGCCACTCGAGCTTGCTCTGGTCTTTCTAGCTTGTCTCTTAACACCCTACCCACTGATTAATTATATTTGTGAGTACAAAGATTCCCGCCTTAATTATGCGATCGCATTTAGCTTTGAAGGTCTATAGTTCAACTGAGGTTATCTACAGAATGTAACCGAGTGCTAAAATCGTTAAATGTATATTTAATATTGTTTAATATCCGAATTCACTCATTCGTCCCGGTGCCAAATTTTCAAATTTGGCACTATCACCTTATGCTGTCACTCGTAGAGTTCTAGCGATCGTCCTTACACACATTCTCCATTGTTCTCTGTTCGCAGACAAGTCCATCAGTTCTTCCAAATTCAATGTAATAATTGAATAGATCTATATAGGCCTATGCATAACCTAATCCACCTTCAGATCTATAGGCCTGTACTTGGCTGAGTTTCCAAACGGACGTCTGTATTTAAAAAGCAAGTTATAGATATTCGTTTTTATCGAGAATCTCGCCGACACACTGCAGCCAGTTACAGATAAAAAAAAATGATTAAGAAAAACATAACAATTCAATCAACTGGGTGGAAGTCAGAAAAGAGGCAATGGTCGAGTTTCTGTAAAGTACTCGAGAAATGAAATTTCTTTCGTCCTTAATTGGTAGTTCAAAACTGTGGGGACGAGGACGAAGATTGTACGGCCTCTGGGCTATCAATGGAAAAATGTTAACCAGGGCGTGTGAGTCGAGCCGGATAACTCTACGAAGTAATCGATTTTCAATGTCATGTACAAGAGCTTCAACGCTCTTAATATCAGGCGCCAGAAAACCGTAACGTCCCATCTTACGATGAAAACGCTCTAGTTATCTAGGCGTCCGCGGTTTGGCTCACACATTGCAACTTTCAAACAGTCCCCGGCACCGATGCTGCCTTTTATTATGTGTGTATATAATTATATTATATTATAATATGAATTACCCAATGTTGCCCGGGAATTTCGGTTTTTCACCCCCGCCAAGCCTCACCCCACACACACACGCACGCACGCACATATATATATACATCAAGTTACGGGATATATATATATATATATATATATATATATATATATATATGGCCCGCAACTTGATGGCCATTGTCCGGTAATTTCCTGAAGGCCACCTGGCAACCCTATTATTTTGAAATCCTAAAAGAATCAGCAATGAGCCTTCAGTTATTCTTGTTTTAAAAAAAAGTTATTACGTGAATGTATTGTTGTTTTCAATAGGCTAATTATGTCGTTCAATATAAGCTTAGGCGTACTTGTTTTTCTGAAGGCACATGCATCAAATGCGAATCTACAGGCTTGGCCCTATAGATTGCCTACGTTTCCAATTGTCCCGTCGGAGAAAGCATTTTTATCATTGGTTTTAAAATATTTGGACGCTCTAGATCTGTTCTAACTGTGCAGACCAAACAGAATGTGCTGACTAAACAGAATGTGCTGACTAAACAGAATGTGCTGACTAAACAGAATGTGCTGAGCTCTCGACCAACGGCTCTTTGGCTAGTTCCTCGTTAGATCAGTTCTTTTTGAAGAGCCAGTGGTTAAATTTTTCATCCGTATGACCAGAGGCAGCGGATATTCAAATGTTTGTAAATGTAAAGGCTGAGCATATAATTTTAAGCATATAATTTATCTGTAATATCTGTAACCGACAGGCCTATGCAGACCCTATATATACTCGCTATTTGTTTCTCGGAAAATCACATTAGATGTGTGAAATAAGAATCAGATGTGTGACTATTGTGAAGGAAGCACTTTCAGGTGCAGAGACGCAACCAGCAAATAAAGCTGGCACTCGATCATCCCCAACTAAGCTGAAGCCCTCGGCTCCACTATAGCTTCGTGTTACTCGCCACACTCATGACGGTTGAGCCACAAATTGGCAATAGATGTTTTTTTTGTTGAGGATGAATCATTATGCATCTGACTACTATGACGTCTCTTTACGATGCGTCTAAAACTTAAGCTAGGCAATAGGTCTACACTTGAAAAAATGCTTTTAATATAACTTATCCATAAAACTGATCCAGAATAGAACGTATTTTCATTTTTCAATATTCTATTCCATCCGTCTGTCAGATGGATTGATTGTTGTTGACGAAATATAGCAGAAATGCAGTTGTTCTCTGACAGTGCTTTGCGCACTGTAGGCTACCTACACTACTAGAATTCTAAAGCAAATATTTGTAATGTGATATTATAGACTGCACCAGAAGTGCAAGTAACGCACATTTAAATATTACAAATTTCACAAAATAATTACAACTGTAGGCTATGCATTTCTTGAAAAACTGGACTGGTGAAACGCGAAGGGTTCCGCGAGCAAATACGTGCTTTGGAAAGGTTCCGCCACTAGAAAAAGGTTGAAAACCACTGGCGTATCGTATGAAGCCTCTGAATAGGTCCCTTCAAGGGACCTATTCATAGGCGCTCCCGGCCGAGATCAAACAAAAAAACAGCCTTCAACAGTTTGCGAAAATGAGAACAGCTTGGGAGGTGTCGCATAGTCAAGAGAATCATTTTATTCTAACGAGGGTTTTTTCTAATCACACTGATTTCTATGTAATTACTATTAATAACTTTTAAACTTAAACAGTTTTTGCATATACACCGGAGCACGTTTGTCAACGGGTTCGAATAAAGAAAATTCTTGCACGCTACTTTTAAAGTTATTTAAACGACTTCAACGGTTAAACAAGAAGTCAAAAATTTCGTTGGTGAAAATAATTCATATTCAAATGTATCACTCTGTTTATCTTTAGACGCCTCTGACGCCTTTAAGACGAGCATCATTGGTCCCACGTCTCCCTTAAAACGCTTAACTTAGACACCTTTAGATCATATTATTTTTCGTTTATAAATTATTGATTTCCTCAACAATGATTGAATCTGAACGGTGATCTGTTCTGCACTACCAATGTTCTAATTTATTATGATCTGACCATAATATTGAAACCAAACTATAAAGAACTGCAATACAAAAGCATGCTCATATCTGTCTTGTTTCTTATTTGATAAATGATCAGTCTGAATGGTGGCTTCGAAAACTATCTATTTGTATACTATTATACTATGTTTATTGAATTGCTAACTTCAATTTTTCGTGATTGTATACACGCTATAATTATTGCGTTCTTGTCCATTGTTCCCACAGTGCGTTTGCAGGCGGTTCAATAAAGTACATACATACTTACATACTCATTTCATTTGATGTACACGTGGTGCGTAATTTTCCTGAAAATGTTATAATTTTACGATTGTTTCTTGTGATGTCTAAACAAGCAATAAATAATCAGTTTAGGAAAGAATTGGAAGTAAAATGAGAGTCTGATTACATACTACCACTCTGCCCTAATTCCCACCATCCCATCTCCCTTAAAATTTGATAGCACACTTTAATACAGAATAAAAAAATTTAAGCTGAATATTCTTTACTACCGTACTTTACTACTGTGCTTTTGCTGGTGGTATATTAAAGAATATTCTTACTTACTTACTCTATGAGTCAATCAATTGCTAGCAGAATTTTGTGTATTTTGCACAAATGTCTTTTTTATAAACCACTTCTTTCCCCAGAAATTCACAAATTGTCTAAGGACCAAGGCAGTGAGATCATTTTCAGAATTTCTGAGTTTGTCTTATTTAGGTAGCCTTTATAGTGGGTGATTCGAATCGCTTGTTATTTAAATTGTGTAAATCATCCAAACTATAAAGGTTTTTTCTAGTGAGGTAGTTAAGTGCTACAGTAGTTATCGGATGTCAGGGCGAGGATGCAGAATTGCAGACTATAATAGGTAATTGTAAGCATTCATTAAAATGTAAGGTAATCTTAAAATAGCTGAAAATAAATCCATCCAGTGCGTTTAATTTGGATAGGCTTATATTTTTACAGTTGGAATAGATATGCAGTGCTATAATAGATGCTGTTTAGCCACCTTCAATAGTGCATTTTCGACTGGATCAATATGCATGATGAACAAAAGTCAAGAGGATGACTAAAACAACTGCTTCCTTTGAACACCTTTCAACCGGTTTCCATTATGATGTATATAGGTAATTTAGATTTAAAACGTGTATCTGAAGGACCACCTCCTTGTGCATAAGATGCATGTGGAACGTTTTAAACCTTGATTACTTCATGCTGCAAAAGAATGAACATTAATGACAATCCTAATGCTGGCCAGGTGTCTTTAATTGTTGTATTTCAGAGACTGTTATTCTGTTTTCATTGTTTTCAATTGTCGTCAACGACCATTGATGTCAGAATTATGACGACGTTAAGCATTGGCGCATGTAACTGAATATCTAATTACCATAGCAGACATAAGCATCCTCCTGCTTAGACCAGAAGTGCACAACCCGCCGTTCGCAGGTGGCATGTGCGGCCAGTGGCGTCTAACCCCCCCCCCCCCCCCACTTTTAGTGGGAGAACAAACCCCCCCATTTTCGCCGACTTAAAACAATTGTATGGGAATCTGTTCATATGTTGCGTACGCACAGTGTTTAATCTAGTCCCCCTCCTCTATGGGGCTTCTGGGGGGGGATTGAGGTTTCTGGGGGGAAGGAAGACAATTGAGCGTCTGAAGGACGCTCGTGATGCACGTTGCACTGTGAGGGGCAGGGGTATGGAGAGGGTATGCGCCCCTCCCCATCAGAAACTTTTTGAATTTGCACATTGCAATGGCAGCATTTTAAGGTGTCCTCTTAACAATACAGCTACATGTACTCTTTCAGTGACCCATTAGAAACATTTTGAATTTCCACAATGCAATGGCAGCATTTTAAGGGGTCATCTTGACAAAAATGGCTGCACTTTTCAGTGACCCATTAGAAACTTTTTGAATTTCCACATTGCAATGACAGCATTTTAAGGGGTCATCTTAACAAAATAGCTGTACATTTTCAGTGACCCATTAGACACTTTTTGAATTTCCACATTGCAATGGTAGCATTTTAAGGTGCCGTCTTAACAAAATAGCTGTACGTTTTCAGTGGCCCATTAGAAACTTTTTGAATTTCCACAATGCAATGGCAGCATTTTAAGGTGTCGTCTTAATAAAATTACCGGTAGGTCTACTCGTTTTTTCATGCTGATACCAGCCTAGCCATGGTTTGAGACCTTATAGAGTGTCGCCTCCCAATTGCAAACAATTTTTGGATTTGCACATTGCTGCCGTAGGCTACGTAGCATTTTAAGCTGTCATGATCTCAGTGCTCAGAGATGTGGTTCAAGACTTCAATAAATGTCGT
Organism: Lumbricus terrestris; assembly: GCA_949752735.1. Lineage (NCBI taxonomy): Eukaryota > Metazoa > Annelida > Clitellata > Crassiclitellata > Lumbricidae > Lumbricus > Lumbricus terrestris. The sequence goes on along the minus strand of OX457040.1, from coordinate 65,861,131 downwards.
TCCCAATGCTTAATTTTTTTAAATTTGAAGACTGTGATGGCCGCTTTTAAGTTGCCATCTTAGACGAATTTTCATTATAGATAGGCCTAAATAGTCTCAATGAAAAACACTGTAGTAAATTTATAATGATATTTATGAAATATTTCTGAAACATTGGGGCGGTATAGGCATCTCCACCACCCCTTTAAATCTCCGTCCATGCGCTTAGAAGCTGAAAGCTAATAATTCGAATTCTCCACAGAAACTCTCTGTGTAGGCAGACCTTTAGCTGTTGACAACTCCTGCTGATGTCGATGCAACTCTTCGCGAAATAAGAAAAACTTATAACACAGAAACAGTCAAATTCGGTTGACTGACACTAATGTCTATGAGTTGTCCTTCTCCCTACCAAATAATAAGTGACATCAAGCGAACCGTGGGTTCGTTAGTCCAGGGCAATAATGTTTTTCGATACATAAATGATGCACAAGTAATAATTTTCGTATTCCAGGCCTTTATTTAATAGAAATTCACCAACCCCCCCAATTTACACCCGAAAAACGTCAAACCCCCCCACTTTCAGAAACCGTGGGAGAACGTTCTCCCAACCCCCCCATTGGTAGACGCCACTGTGTGCGGCCCGTACAAATCCCGTGCACTCGCAGGCCAGTTCACCAATAACAAATTTATTGTTCTTATGATTTTCATTTATTCAATAATCTTGTTGGCAGACCGCAACCGGTTACAGTTTACCACCATCACCAACAACCTCCGATTGCAAAGGCGCAGTGTTAGGCCTGGGCAGTCCTTGCCCTTGGAACCAAGAGATCCAGTCGGTCAACCGACCGGAGAGGGCGGGAAGAGACTGCGAAGAAGGGCTTGTGCATCAAGTCACAAAGGTATTTAGGGGCTTGTCCAGTTTGAGTTTTTGAAGCTAAGAGCAGTACCTTGAATGGGATACGAGAGACAACAGGAAGCCAGTGAAGAACATCAGCCATGTAGGTCGAAATGTGGGATGTATTTGGCGTGCATTCATGGTTTAATAGATGTACATCGTCTGTAGACAACACTCAATACTCAAACTTTTTATTTAAATTTCTTTGTATTTTAAAACTTTTTAACTTTACTTGTATGACGGAAGTGATGTTACTCGCTTCCAGTCCAAACATTGTTGAAAAATTTATATAGCACCAATAATGCAAAACCATCCCTAAATTATATGTAGATGAATGAGAACGTTAAAACGGGTGCGACCCTGGTATCTGTAATCTCAATGTACATTTTTGACTTTCAAGTGCTACCTATTAATTAATTAAATACAGTCAGCGCTAAACAATTTTAATTTTTTTATACTTTCGTAAGTAATGAACAGCTGTTAATTTGTTTTTAAAATGTAGTAATTTACAGACTTTGTGATTCTCGACCTGGCAACGACCACGGTGGCGCCATCTTGCGAATGGCGAGAGACGTGACGACGTACAAAAATAATTAAGACAGTCATGAGTACTGTGTAGACTGTAGAGTGTTACAGTAGACCCAGTGTGTTCTGTGCTGAAAACGCCTCTTAATACTCTTTACTGTGAGAGGCAGTATATAATTATAGATGTTTAAAATTATACCGTACGGCACATCAGCCAATCTATTATAGTCAGTTGATTCATTGGCTTTTCGGTTTATTCAGGATCTAGTAAACAACCCTAACGCACACACACCCTCCAACCCCTCCAACAAAACCCCAAACGACTCCTAGCAAAGGCCTTGGTCTTGGCTATTATAATTATTATTGAAAAGCAATCATCAGCCCGACATTTAAACCGTCTTTGTGCCCTGAATTATAAAACAAATTTACTCTGCTGAACCTGACCGACACAATTTGCTTGTACGTGCACTTGTCATAGCGCCCCTTCAAGCTCCCTACACAGAGGCGCTCCCAACTACAGAGCGGACACTGCATCGGAGTTTCACGCCGAAGCGATGAGCAATTGCGAGTGAAGGGCTTGTCCATGGTCCCTACGCTGCGACATGAGGTGGATTCGAACCTGCAACCATTCGGCTGCAAGGCAACGAACCTGCCCACAACACCACCGCGCCCCACGATGTCATAAACTTTGACAAAACACAACACAAGTAGTAAGTATTCACTGTAATTCTCAGCTGCAGTCCGTCATCATCATCATCATCATCATCATCATCATCATCATCATCATCATCATCATAAATAAAGAAATAGGCGCTACACAAATAAATAATTGTCAAATGCGAATATAATGTATCATAGTTGTAAAAAACGTTTTTTTAGTTTTTTATTTTCTCCCAAAAAACGTCTTTTTTTCGTTTTTTGTTTTTTCCATCGTTTTTTATCGTTTTTTTTCGATTTTTATGTAACTTTATTTAATTATTTACTGTCTAGTATTATTTTTCTTAATTTATTTTTGTCTGATATTCCATACGTTTTCACCGTACTCTCAAGGATGCAGCTAACTATAGGGTCTTTATGTAATTGTTTAAGTCATAATTTTGAGAAATACATGTAGTAGATTCCTACAAGAAATGAAATTTTTAAGAGTTATTTTGATATAAAATTCTTGGGCATAATTATTAATATTTATAAGTAGCAAATTTAAGCACAAAATAATGTACAATATATAATTTAGTAAACAACTGTGGTTTTTGCTTCTGGTTAGATTTTAATTGTGTTATGTCGATCAGCAAAAACTTATAATGTGGACTTATGTCTACAATTTGAATTTGAAAAGATTTCAATACCTTTAATTTGTCCGAATTTCTTATTAGACGAAAGTTATAAGAAAAAATAACTGTGGTAGATTAATGTTACTTATACCAATTATTTTGGCCTAATAATAAAGTTGTGTTATTTTCAGTTTCTTAATAAAATTGCATAAGCAATTAAGGTTTGTAAGCTGAAAATGAAATTTCAGATGTAACAAAGGCAAATTATTTTCCGTTTCCGCTTTTTATCGTTTTTTTTGTCGTTTTTTTATTATTTCAAAAAAAACGACGTTTTTTACCGTTTTTTATTTTCTTTTCATCGTTTTTTTACATCTATGTAATGTATACAGCTGCAGATGTCGTGTTCCCAGCGTCAGGATTGCCATGTCTCAATCCAGAAGCTCAGCTTGCATTGATCCCTCTCTATGGAATGGATCTCTTCTACCGTACCATCAGTTTGCTTCGTCTTTCCAACTGGTAGTCTATCAATATCTTTCTCTCGCCTCGAATCCAGACTTTTCTATCTGAGACGAACGCATTGAAGATCTTTTATGAAGGAAGCGCTTTATAAGTGGTCAAATACATCGTGTAACAGGTCATTCACAATGACCCTCTTAAGTCCCTCGAAGAATGAGAAAAATATCCAATATGCCAGTATTATTTCCTGCCACCTTTGTTGTCATAAGCTGTGTGAACCAAGCCGCAATAACTTACTTTCGAAGAAGAACTTCGTTTTAGTTGGTGGTTTCAGTACTGTGGTCAAAGAGATCATAAGCGTTGTCAACATTACAGTGAGTGTTTGTCCAGCCTTAGGACTCGCACAAAGGATTCAAGTTCAGAATTTTATTTTTATTTCAGAACCGGTCGTGATATTACTCACTACCCTGCAGAAATTGTTAAAAATTTATATAGCGCCCTTCAATGTTTTGCAAGCAGTCGAACAGACATATATTTCATAGTGGTCTCCATAAAAAAGGTTTCTTTAGGGAGAGTCCAAGCTAATCGAGTTTTCCTACAAAATTAAACAATTTTCTGCAGACTAGGTCATAAAAACGAAATATAATTATTTTCCTACAATATATTTTAGAATATTTCATAAATTTTCTGGCAAAATTTGAAAGTTATTTAAATAAATACGTTTCTAATACGATTTGCTGTACTTGTAGCCACCTAGCGAATAGCTATGTTGCTATATAACATGCAAAGGTATATACGATTCGCTAGGTGGCTACATTTGTAGAAAGTAACGCTGAAGATTAAGGCTGCTGTCATTCATTCATTCATTCATTCATTCATTCATTCATTCATTCATTCATTCATTCATTCATTCATTCATTCATTCATTCATTCATTTGTTCGTTCGTTCGTTCGTTCGTTCGTTCCTTCGTTCATTCATTCATTCGTTCGTTCGTTCGTTCATTCGTTCGTTCGTTCATTCGTTCGTTCGTTCATTCATTCATTCATTCATTCATTCATTCATTCATTCATTCATTCATTCATTCATTCGTTCATTCATTCATTCGTTCATTCATTCATTCATTCATTCATTCATTCATTCGTTCATTGGTTCGTTCGTTCATTCATTATATGCTTTTGCATAGCGCCTCTTGATGGGACTACCTAAAGGCGCCCCTATCCTCAGCGCGACCAAATAAAACCGTCTTAAGGTGATAGAGGAACGCCTGAGAAGAAATTCTAGAAAGGAATCGGAGCGTCACTGCAGTCCATTCCATGTCGAGGGTTCTACCACCGAGAAGCCACGGTTCTGCATAAAGGGATATGCAAAACAAAATTTAATCGCCTTAGTGAAGAGTTAATTTCATATTCGAAGTCATTGCATGGAATAATTATACAGAACAAAATAACGAAAGTTTGGAAATAACTTTCAAAAGGCAGAGCTTAAAGTGTGCCTGGACGGTCATGGACGGCGCCATGCACTTATTTTCAAATATGAATGCCGTCCTGACACTTATTGGACCAATGCAGCCTGGAAAGACAAGTGGCGTCGACTCATTTCTTCTTGAACAAGTTTAAGCACTATCCAAAGGTAATACGACTTATCACACACCGTACGCAAGGGGTTTTAAACAGAGGCTATACAATCGCTTCCATGTATAATTTTTTCCTTGTATCTTTCGAAACACTGGGAGTGCCTCTGATTGGTGTGCACTGTGAGAAACTGTGCTTAATACATTTAGTAATGCAATCCAATATGCAATACTTACCTAGTGAACATAAGATGAGGGCACATCTAAGAAGCTATTGAGATTAACAGCCAAAGATGCAGCCCAACACACGGCACAGATGCTTTATAGTCTCCCAATGACTCATTTCATTCATTCATTCATTCATGCATTCATTCACTCATTGAATGCGAAGATTTGTATAGCGCTCTTTCAAGGCGACAACTCAGAGTCGCTCTCGACCCCGGCCAGTACTGAAAAAAGGACAGTTTTAATTTGTGTATGGAATGAATCAGAGTGGTCCTTGGGAAAACCGCAAAATGACAATGGGAGCCCGTTCTAAATTGACGAGCTAGCCACAACGTCAAAAATTAATTATTTTTCTTTTCGTATACTGGGAATGATGTTACTCACTCCCTTACAGAAATTGTTGAAAATTTATATAGCGCCTTTATTAACAACTGCTCTCACTTAAATATATTTCATAGAGTCTTGTTTATAAAAAGGTGTGCGAAAGGAGTCGCGAGACTTGCGTGATATGAATTTCAAAATAACCAATAAATAACTGTTTTTCTTGTTAGATAATGACTGCATATATAAAGAATAAAATAAAACAAAATATAAGTGGCAAATTGTACAGCATTTATGTAAAACAAAGTGTCGAAACATCTACTATCAAATAAAACCGTTACGCATGCTCGCGTGGCGTCACCTACCGTATGAAACGATCATAATTATTTAAAATGGCAGCGCCATAAAACCGCATCAGGCACACAGTTTCACAACAGCCTATTTTACATTTCTAAATATTGTCTGCTACATAATACACTAATTAAGTAACAGTATAAAACTACGCCACCATTTACACTGTGACGGTGCCAGTCCCAAGTATGGATACAAGAGGAGGGCGACGCCAATGACCTTTGTTATCCTAGTGTCGTTAAACTAAAAAAAAAACTAGGCCTAGAGCAGCAATAACAGTAGGCCTATAGGCTGTGTAATGGAGCCATCTAATCTGTCCTGAGTGCTCCCTAAATTCCAATTGGCCTAATGATCAACAACTGCGATAACAGTATTCAAATCGTGCGTTACAATTTCATGTCTTGTAAATTTACTAACAAAGCTGTTCAGCCTGTTCCGTTTATATAATTTAAATAACTAGTTCTAGAGTCTTCTATTACAGTAAGAGAAGGCTCTGACTAGTTTGGGATCAGATCAGATCAGAACATAGAAGTAGTATTAAAATCAACCTCAATGTTTCCTATTGTTATTGTGTAGCCAATCAGCGGCTGGTTCAAAGTACCCTACTTAAATTCGTTGACCGCAAGCTATATTAAAAATACGTCGCAGACAATGAATGAAAGATTTCACATTCTGTTCAGTTTGATTTTATAAGTAGGCCTAAATTTCTTTAGCGCAGGTGCTTCTCGGTTTGAATGCATGATAAATAAAATAGGATTTCAATTCGATGGGCTTAGCGAGGAAAAAAGCTGCACAGTTTATAGGTGCGCTTTATTTTCAAAGCACACGTGCTTTAAGATCGAAGCTATAAAAATTTCTAAGCAGGCTATAATCATGAACGAAAACGAGTACTGAACTATCTGTAATCGATGAACTTCAGACGCAATTCAAAAATTTGAATGAAATGAATACGACGAATCTAGGATTTACGGAATCTTTTAAAATTAATCGGTACAAGCGCACTAGAAATCACAAAAGCCATTCACAAGAAACACAAAATCGAAATGCTCGTTCCTTTATCATTCGTTCATTGCGAAAAATTTACGTGTCGCCTATTGTGGAAAATACTAAGAAGAACCCAGCCATGCAGCTTAATCAAAGGAAGAAGAGATTGGTTCCAATATTATTGAATTACATGCACCAGAATCTAAGAAATTCTGTGTCTGGATAAAAGGGGAGAGGAAGGGGATGAGGAAGAGAAAGACTTTGATGGCGAGTGTGGAGAAAATGAGCAAAGGATGGGAATTTATGGGGAGAGGAAAATGACGAACAAGAGAACAAAGAGAGAGAACAATAATATTTATATCAAAATATATGGATAAACCGGTGAGAGAGAGAGAGGGACAGACAGACAGACAGACAGACAGAGATGGAGTGAATCAGAAATGGAAGCAGAGAGAGACCAACAGTGAGTGGGTAGGTGAGTAAGTAAAAGTAAGCATGAATAAGATAAGTAACCATATTCTTCATACAAGCCTGCTGACAAACGAGTTCCGGTGCACATACATAAAGTATGAGACAGAGAGACAGACAGACAGAGAAACAAGCAAAGTTAGGCAGAGAGGAGAAACAGCTAAAGACACGCGAAGAGGAGGAAAGAGAGCGTGTGTGATGGTACTACAAATTATTATGATGGAAGAATGACAGAGCAACAGCTCCCTACATCCCATTGTTGTACTCTCTCAACCATTAACGTATAAATACCGCAGTTCCTTCCAACCACTGTCACACTCATCATCATCAACCGTCAAAGATGTTGATCGCTGCTTCAGGTTCATCGCTCTCTCGTCTGCTTCTGCTGCTGGTCCTGCAGCTGGCGATCGTTCCAGACATCCAGAGAAGTTGCTTTGTTGAAGCGGGACAGAACTCACCATCGATACAACTGCAACAACTGCGGAACCTGATCGGAAGTATTAAGCTTCCGATCTGCACTGTAAGCAGATTATCTAAAGGATATACAATGCATATAGGAACATACATGTACATACATACATACATACATACATACATACATACATACATACATACATACATACATACATACATACATACATACATACATACATACATACATACATACATACATACATACATACATACATACATACATACATACATACATACATACATACATACATACATACATGCATACATACAAACATACATACATACATACATGCATACTTGTATGCATACATGCATACATACATACATACATACATACATACATACATACATACATACATGCATACATACATACATGCATACTTGTATGCATACATGCATACATACATACATACATACATACATACATACATACATACATACATACATACATACATGCATACTTGTATGCATACATGCATACATACATACATACATACATACATACATACATACATACATACATACATACATACATACATACATACATACATACATACATACATACATACATACATACATACATACATACATACATACATACATACATACATACATACATACATACATACATACATACATACATACATACATACATACATACATACATACATACATACATACATACATACATACATACATACATACAGACAAGACAGACAGACAAGACAGACAAGACAGACAGACAGGCAGGCAGACAGACAGACATACAAAGAGATAAAAGGAGAAACAATATACAGGGTGCGCCAAAAAAAGTAATCCCCTACGGTTTTTAGCCCATATCTTGGCCAAACATAAGAATTTTTAAATGAAACTTTACAGTCTTAAAGGCAATTTATATCTACGTACAATGGTCAAATTACAAAAAATATTTCAAACGGAACGAAAGTTACACCACTGTTATGAAGGCCACCCACCGGTTTTTGACGATTCAAAAACGAAGCGCAACAAAAATTAGGTTTTTTGCCAATATCTTGGCCAAAATTAAGAATATCGAAATGAACTTTTACAGGCTTATAGACAATTCATATCTGCACATGGTGCTCAGATTTCATCAAAATATTTCAAACAGGACAAAAGTTATACCACTTTTAGTGAGGCCACCCACCGTTTTTTGACGATTCAAAAACGAAACGCAACAAAAAGTAACAAAAACACGATTTTATTAGTCTCATCTCAAATAACTGTTGTCAAATGGCCTTGGTAGTGCTTCACAACTTGTGCTCAATGCGCCCACCACCCGCGCCAAAACTTCTTTTGAGTCTCTTTACAAAGTTCTTGATGGACCTGTTGATTAAGCTGATCCTTATTTACCAATTTGATCGTCATCTTGCTAAGTGACTTCTCACTGGCGCGCAACTACGCTGGTGCCCTGTTTCTTTTTTAAATAGTAGCCTAACAATAATGATCAACTGGCAATATCAAGGCGATTTGATAATAATTATTTAAGATGAGACTTAATAAAATCGTGCTTTTGCTACTGTTTGCTGCGTTACGTCTTTAATTCGTCAAGAAACGGGGGGTGGCCTCACTAAAAGTGGTATAACTTATGTTTTGTCTGAAATATTTTGATGGAATCTGACCACCATGTGCAGATATGAATTGTCTTTAAGCCTGTAAAATTTCATTTCGATATTCTTAGTTTTGGCCAAGATATTGGTCAGAATAATTAAATTGGTTTTTGTTACGTTTTGTTGCGTCGCGTTTTTGAATCGTCAAAAACCGGTGGATGACCTCACTAAAAGTGATATAACTTTTGTTCTGTTTTACATATGGCTATGCAATTTGGCTATTGTACGTAGATATGAATTACCTTCAAGCCCGTAAAACTGGATTTGAAAAATTCCTATTTTTGGCCAAGATATTGATAAAAAGCCGTAGGGGATTACTTTTTTTTGGCGCACCCTGTAGATATATTGATCAAATGTTATCATATCATCATCAATGATTCATCGTGTCGTCATCATCATCATCATCATCATCATCATCATCATCATCATCATCGTCGTCGTCGTCATCATCATCATCATCATCATCACCGTCATCATCATCATCGTCATAGTCATCATCATCATCATCAGCAGCAGCAGCATCATCATCATCATCATCGTCGTCGTCGTCGTCGTCGTCATTATCACTATAGTTCCGCCGCCATTGTCATTATTGTGAAGGCCTTTACTATACCCATGATGTTAAAATTCATCCCCCTTTATTATACTGTCATTTGTAACTGTCTTTCCAGCGTATAATCTTGTTCTACCACAATCATGTGTTTCTTTTTAATTTTGAATATTTGCAAGACATGCATTGTGTGTATTATTCAGTCAGTTGGCATTCTCTAGTCTAGTATATTACATGTCCAAAACATCGGAGTCTTTTTCGGACGACTTTGTCCAGCAGAGTTGTTTCAATACCATATGCTTATTTATTTATACCTCGCATTTTAGTATATTTATAGCACCCATTCTGGTTCTCTACTCAGATGCGCTCCTAACTAAAGCGCGAACACTGCATCGGAGTTTCACGCCGAAGCGCAAGAGCAATTGCGAGTGAAGGACTTGCTCAAAGGTCTCTATGCGCGACGGCTTGAGGTGGATTCAAACTTGGAACCATCCGCCTACTGTAACAAGGCACCGAACACCACCATGCACTATTACACCACCGCGTCCCACAAAATATCTAAATAATGACATCGTTTCTTATATTGTGGGGTCTTGAAAATCAAACTACCTTCGATAGAATTAACACTCATTTCTACAGTAGCCTACGAATTATTTTCTCACATGGTATAATAGGCAACGTAGGCTACCTTAAATGTCGTGGCAGGCACCCACTTAAGATGAGCAGCTGCGATTATGGATATCACCCGATCAATAGATGGAAACATTCATCATTAATTTTCTATTGTCATTTCTATTGTCATTTTTATTGTCATTTGCATTGTGAGTTCATTCTGTTGCTTTTACTTCCCTCATCAATTCGTTCTGTTATCATCTAGAGCTATAAGCTTACAGTCTTTCCTCGTCTTTCTCTTGCCTTAAAACCGACCTTTTCTCTCGAGGTTGCACGCATGCACTGGGAGCGCTTCTGAAAGGCTCCTGCTGTGAGAAGCACTTTATAAATGGTCAGATACAATACAATACAATACAATATAATACAATACAATCAAATTCTCATGTATACAATCATCGTGCTGTGTTGTCTTGTAGTGTGGCGAATCCAATGGGTCTCCATGTGCCATCGACTTCTATGATTCGGTCGCTCTCAAAACGACATCTCTGCTGCTTTGTTCCGGATGTTCCGGGAAGTTGGTTCCAGTCACAAGTTCCGCTGTGTGTCGTGTGGACTTGATATCCAACAACCCGTTTCTGAAGATGCTGTGCAACGCATTGATTAGCATCAGTAATAAAACAACAGTTTACAGGTACACGTGACATAATTATAACTAATTCGACGTCAGCGCATGCGCATAAATAGGCCGATACAAGCGATACATGTATACATGTATCATAATGCATGCATGACATTTGCATATAGGCCCTAATTTAAGGCGGGTGCAGGCTGTGACAGCTGGGTCTGCAGTTTTGAGGGGCCCGTACAGGGTCGTATTTAAACATGTGGTGGCAGTGTTCCAGTTCAGAAAACTATGGGGCTTAGCCCCCACAGAATCACAACAACAAGACACATGAAACGTATGATTAATGTCTGTGTGCTGTGAACATTCTATCGTGACGACATCTCTTGGTTCTAAAGGTACTATTATTACGTCCTTAATTTTATTGGACATGATGCTGCTGCATTGTCAATTTATTCTATGGACTTCGTATACTGTGACGGATTTTCGTTGCTATATGCAAAGTTGCTGCTATACGACAATTTTTATAGCGCTGTACTATTATAACGACGTCGTCTTGGACTACAACATTAGCTGTATAGTATTGCTACGTTGCTAGGATACTGGCCAATTTCGTTTTATGACGACACCTCGTTGTTCTATAAATAGCCTATACCATTGTTACGCCATTAGCTTTGTTCATGACCATGTTGGTGACTTGTTGTATGGACGATAGGTTTCTTACATGGACTTTTGATTAAACCGTAGGGAATATATATTAATTTTCTATTTAAAAATATATAAAAATAAATTGAGTGGTTTCGAACAAGCTGTCCGGAGTTTTTTTTAACCTTTTTACGATTAAACTCAGCAAATGTCAGCAATAAATTTTTAAAATTGCTTTTTTTGCATGGCTATAGGGTCATACGGTCAAACATGTTAGACATGCTTTAATCTGATAATGATGACGACGACGACGACGATGATGATTATGATGATGACGACGACGATGATGATGATTATGATGATAATGATGATGACGACGACAACGATGATGATGATAACAATAATATTAATAACAATAGCAACAACAATAATAACAATAAGACAGGCACTGTATGAATGCAATAAATTCTTCAAGATGCTGAACTCTGTTATCGGAAATGATATCCTGCGCCTGGATAAAGTAAGAAAACGACGTCAAAGGAGACCCTGGCACATAGGCGAAACCACCCTATGGGACCCACGGGACGCGTCCCCCCAACTTTTGAGTGGTCCCCTAACTTTATTAGTATGGTCCCCCAACTTTTAGGACGTGATTCATTTGCCTCCCCCCAACTATTAGGACGTGATTGCACCTATGCCCTGGCAACCATAGGATGTTGTTAAACACTGGCATAAACTGGATATAATTATATCCATATATCGATACATATATATCCATACATACATATATATATATATACTGTAAACATACGCTATCGTATTTTCTCAATGTAAAATACGCTAAATAAGTCGAACCCTTGAAATGATTACGGTGCGTTTGTGTTGGTGTTATAGGTGCGGTTGTCCAGGGACTGGAGCGACCACCATCGCCACCACCACTCCGGACTTCACTGGCAGCGTTGGCGGTCCAATTGGTCCGTTGGTGGGCGGGGGACTTGGCGCAAATCTGAGCGTGCACATTGGCTGATGTGGCAGATTGATGTTTTTCCATCGCTCCTGGATAACAAACGGAAATTATGAGACTCTGTTCAAAGACATTATTTTACGTATAACTAGATGTGTAACCCGGCGTTGCCCGGGAAATTTAGGGTTTTAAACACCACTCCCCTATGGTACCCAACGTTGACCGCAAAATTTCGAGTTTTCGCCAACCCTCTACCCCACCCCGCTTCCCCAAAAAGCCAAACGTAACATGCCCCGCTAGGGAAATTATTACTGGGCTTGTATGACGTCATTCGGGCTGTAGACTCTTTTACTGAAGCTCGATACTGTTTACCAACGCGTGAGCGATGAAATATGTTTTAAAACGCTTCTGTCTTAAAACGCTAATAACTCAAGTTCTAAAGTGAAATTTCGGGTTTTAAACACTTCCCCACTCTGGTACCCATCGTTGACTGCTAAATTTCGGGTTTTCGCTACGGATATTATTACTGGGCGGGTATGACGTCATGCGGTGTAGACTCTTGAGTTACGCGCTTGTGTGATCAATTACTGATGAAATCTGTCTTAAAACGCTAATAATTTTTGTTTTGAACTGAATTAAAACCTGAAAATAGTCAATCTGACCTTATAATTTGGGTAAGAATCGATTTCAAAGTTTTTTTTAAACCGACGCTGTTTCATTTCCGAGCCTATTCTGCAGGGGAGAGTCAATTCTGTCAAAAGCGTACAAATAAACAAACATATGGAATTTCTGCCTTATAATATAGATCAGCTGCACGTCTTCTGGGCTTCTATCCGTGGCTAATTTCCTTGGCTAATCTACATGATATTGTAATTATATGACTTATTGGTGTGGCTAATACTGTGGCTTATTGCTGTGAAATGCATGTGGCTAATTGGTGTGGTTGATATAATTATGCCACATAATTATATCAACCACACGAATTAGCCACACAAATTAGCCACATAATTTATGTGGCTAATTTGTGTGGTTAATTGGTGTTTTTGATATATGTGGCTAATTTGCGTGGCTAATTGATAAGGTGCATGGTTCATGGATGGCCGGACTAACATGTTGTTGTTGTGCCGAGGGACAGTGTGGCTAAATAAGATGACTTCAAAGAACATCATTTGGGATGATTCGATCGCTGCTCTAACATTGTTAATAAATTATTTGTTCGCAGATCAATGAAAGTCGCATTCTGTCTGCATTGAGCAGATTGTCGTTTTATTGTTTGCTTAACTGCATGGCCAATCCCTTCAGTAGTAGCTAACTCCAAATTTCAACAAGAGTGCTATAGACCTATACTCTGAATCTTGGTGCATGGAACCAGGTCAGTAAAGAACGCTGCGTCTTGTCAGAAGGGTTGTCGAAAGTTGTCAAGTGAAAGTCTGGTTTAGTTTACAGATTCATACATTCATACAGGGCTGTTTTTAACCCTGCGAGTACCAGTGGGGTCAAAAATGACCCCAAGCCCACTTTGACTGTACACTGCGCAAAATCTATTCGTGCAAATTTATTTAATATTTGTGACTTTCAAGATGTACCTAGTCTCTATCGAAATATCAATTAATATTTCCCTTGTTTATCACCAGAGGGCGCTGGCAATCTTTTATAGCATTGAGTACCAGTGGGGTCATTTTTGACCCCAATAGCTTTTTTGAATACTTTCAATGGTATCCTTTGAAATAATTCATAATTATAATTTATAAATCCTTTCTATAGTATTATCTGAAGAAAATCCGTGTTAGATAAATATTTATGTACCTGGTCCAACCCGATATACAAGTCTAAATGTGGACATCCCTCTTGGTGCTTTCCAGCTATTCATGAGAAATTCAGTTATGCAAGAAATTGTGAAATGGACAAGCAAAGAAGGTAATCTGGTGTATGGACAGTATGGTGGTAGCTGGAAAGATGTAACTGATAAGGAATTACAATGCTTCTTGGGGCTCTCCATCTTGACAGGCGTATATAAATCTCGGAATGAATCAGTTCAACAGCTGTGGAGTGTTGAAGACGGTCATCTTACTATCTTCAACAAGAGCATGACAAGAACTCGCTTTCAGCAGATCTCTCGTGCACGATGTTCCATTTGTCCAGGGGAAAAGGATAAAAAAAAGACCAGCATAATCTGTGCAGCCTGTACATGCAATGTGTGCCAAGAACATGCCCAGTATACATGCATGAACTGTAAACTGCAACTACAATGACCGGATATTTTCTACGTTAGTTTTTAGCATAGAACACTCGACCACTTTGAACATTAAAACCTACCTATAACTATGAAATTTTTTATTCATTTCAACAGCCTAAACATGCTCCAATTGCTTTACTACTATTTGTTTTTTGGCAATTAATAAAAATGCAAAAAACAAGGAATTTATTGAAAAAATTGTGTTGGGGTCATTTTTGACCCCACTGGTACTCAGTGTATCAAAAAAATTCTGGTAATCTGAGGGTTAAGGAATTTTTAGAACTGCACAACTCCTTCCTTTCCTTCCCATCCTCCATGGTAAATTATTTCCAATCGGAGGACAATTTTTTAGCTAGTTTTAACTGTAAAAACTGCTTCTTCAACTGCCCAAATCCATTTAGAACTGCACATTTTGTGTACAACTGCACGTTAAAAAAGCCCTGGTGTCTGGTGACGTTATAAAGTTTGACGAAATGACAAAAAATGGTCAGCAACTTTTTTGGACAGAGGAAGTGGTATTTTTCCGGAGATTTCGTCCGCCCAAAATCTTGCGTCCTTCCTTCGGCCATGTTAGGACATGTCGACTTCATGAATTCATTCAAGCATAATTAATTTTATATAGCACCTCGTCCGCGAAACTACTCAGAAGTGCTCCCGACTCCAACGAGACCAAAAGACCAGTTTCAATTGTGCATACATATTGAAAAATGCGTATAATTGAAAATTTTATGTTATAATCAAAATTTTAGGTGGCGATAATTGTTTTAAGTGAGCAAGGCGACTCGAATTTATCTAGTAAGTGTTTATTGCGTTCTAAATGTTCTGAGTGCTCTAAAAGACTAAAACCAAAGCAAGCAAAATTATCTGGTATGTAATATGCAAACCTGTTAGTGCCATTGTTCAAAACAAAGCAGATGGGAGTTAATTCGAAAAGATAAATGCACGCTGAGGTGGCTTTTTCAACTTGACAACTTCTCTTCATCCGGGGGATACGATTAATACGGGGATACTCTATCTCGTGACACCGGCAGCCATGGAATGTGATCATCTTGTTCTACAGATCTCAGTTTACATCCGCCATCTGCCGAATGAAAGGTTGCGTGGACCTTAGCCTGATGCAGCTAATACACGACACCTTTTACACGCTTCCATGATCTTCTATGTAGGCGTACACTTTGACATAACACTCTGATTCTCTCCAAATTCGTTAAATCCTGTATAAAATTTATTTTTCAGTCAAAAATACAGAGATCTTGCCACAAGATGACGCTAAATTTTAAAGTTCAATGAAAACCAAGCAGTGCAGATCTTTACGCAGCTTGCGTATACCTGTTAATTGTTACAGTTTGCGCTGTCGTAATCGTAGTCGTAATCTCGAGACTTCTACAGCGCCCACAAGAGCCAAGTCGCGGGAGCCAGCTTATTCACAGGCGCTTAATCAAAACAAAATCAATAGGCAGCGGGTCAAGTCCGGAGAGTCAGGCAGACAGATAGATGGACGGCTGAGGTGGGTGATGTTTAGAGTTGAAATGGCGAGGGATGTGAGGAGAAGTGGAAGAATCTGGATAGGATTTGTGAAAGGGCAATTTTTTCAGTGTTGAGTGAAAGACCTGTGGGGAGATGCGCTATTCGACCGGATAAGATAAGGTTATTTTATTTTCGTTCACACCGTATTATGGTTTACCGTTTACAGACATGCTGCAATGAAATGGCATAAATTTAATGTATGCATAACAGAGTCCAGTTAATTTCCATGTTTTTCAGACGAATATAAATTGTTGAAAGTCCATCAAGTATATTTCAAAGAGCATTATTAACAAGCTGATCCCTATATGTACGTCTAGTTAAAAGCAGTATGGCCTGAAAAACGCTATAGGCTCAACAGTAACGATACCATGACCGCCGACCGAGAGAATAAAACCAAAGATCCAGAAGGAAAATTATAAAATTTGATTCCTATGTTTACACTCGGGTGGCTCTTTACTAAGTCTTTAGGTGCGCCGTATTAGTAACTGCTACACGTATACAATGAAAACCCGAACTACAGTCATCATTAAAATAATTGAAAGAAAAATTGTATATGCTCACACACACACACACACACACACGCACACACGCACACACACACAGAGTAGTTAATGTTTATGTCTTCTGCAATTTGCGTTCTTATGAATTGTTTCAATTGAATAAATGTACACTGTAGCAGTTTGCGGTCTGTCAACCGGATTCTTTGAATAATAATTATAGAAGACAAAATAATAGGTGAGATCGTTCTGCTGCTCAAACTTCTCAGTTCTAGAAAAACACAGAATCTGAATCAGATATAAAGAAAACGGCTAAACAATTTTATCTGAAATAGACTATCGATAAAACCGGTTATAGCAGTTAAGAACACAACAATCTGCCAATCATGGGCGGAGACTTAGGTGGGGACAGAGGGAAGGACCCCTCAATGTATATGGTGGGGGACAGTCCATTCATTTGTCATTCCCCCACCGTTAAGTGAGTGTCAAGACATGTAGACTTCATGAAGACAAAAAAGTCATCAGCAGGAAAAATTGTATGTTTTTGAGGACAATTTCGACTAAATGACTAAAAAAAGGTCGTCAGAGATTTTGGGCCGGCAAAAAGCTGGAAAATTTCGTCGGCGACTCAGCCATTCGTCCGCCCAAAATCTCGCGTCCTTCCTTCGACCACTCGTTCGTCCCCCGCAAGTTGTAGACCAAGTCTCCGCCCATGTGTCCGTCCGTCCTTCCAGCCGTCCATCCGTTCGTCCATCCTTTCACATATTCTGCCTTGTCGCCTTTGGGATGCAAGCTTTCGTGGTTTTCAGCGCAGTATTTACAATTATATACGTAGCTAATTGCATATAGGTTCGTTAAGGTTCAGCCAACCACCTACATGGTAAAACACGAAAGGTGACCCGACCGGCGTCCTTGGACGAAGGCTCTGGCCGGCCTGGGTTGCTGAACCAAAGACCTCCGTGCCCACCTTCACGTGGTTCGAACTGTTAGTACCATCCCCCAGGGGGAGGCGAACGAACGGGCACGGCAGGCAAAACCAGAGGAAGGCAATGGCAAACTGTGCCAAGAAAATCGCTATGACACGAGAGAACGAAGCAGCGGCGGCGCCAGGATTTTCGTTTTGGGGGCTGGATTTTCGGGGAAAAATTTTCCGTTTTCAGTCGCCAAAATTTCTGACGACTTTTTTGGTCATCGACCAAAATCTTCAGCCTTACACTTCATTTTTTGTTTCGGGGAGGGGGGCTAAACTAAAGGGGGTAAATCGTCCAAATATTTCATTTTTACATGGCGAAAAAATGGATGGCTTTTTAGGGGGGTTAGCCCCTCTAGTCCCCCCTAGCGCCGCTACTGTAACGAAGATGAACTTGGAGGAGCTGAGAGACGCGACGGAAGATCGTAATACGTGGAGAAGGTTGACCATGGCGGTCACTAAGGTTCAAAGAATCGACGGCACAAGGTGACAAGGTGAAATGCAAATAATTATGCCACAAATAAAACTTCGTTTTTCTCAGTTTTTAATTAAAATAATTATTTTTCTTTCTCAAGTCGGGAATGATGTTACTCACTCCCATACACAAATTGTTGAAAATTTATATAGCGCCTTTCAGATCACACGACTTCGCTCAAATATATTTCAAACGGTAGCTCGTATAAAAAGGTGTGCAGTTGAGTACGCAAGCGTATTCGGCGTGACTTTCACAAAAACTAAAAATAAGCAGCTTTCAATGTTTAGACAACATTTGAATGTTATAAAATTTAATAAACAGTACTTTATACCGACATAAATGTGTTAAATAATATGGATATACTAAACGAAGCAGCTGTTCAACTATTCGCTAACAAAAAAGAGCGACGAAGGTCACCCATGAGGCTACGCTGTCAATAAAGGTTTCGTTATCGCTTAGCCCCACCTACCGTCTGAAATAGTACTTATGTTACCAGTTACCACAATCATAATACTATCTTTCGTTTTCAGTATTTCGCTAACTACAATGTCAATCAATATTCGCCAATTTCACTGAAGTTTAATTGAATATATTTAGTACTGCAAGAACACGTCGTATATTTTGTCGTCGTTCATTACATTGACTTGGCTTTTGTGGGCGCTGTAGAAGTTTTGAGATTACGATTACGATTACGATTACAGTTCCTAATCCGCTCACTTTGAAATATCTACATGCTCATTTTCGCATCCCTCTTAGTGTGAATTTCCCTTTACTTTATTAAAACTCTACCTGATACAGTCAGTATCGATCTTAACTTATCCTGTGATGCCAGTTGAGTTTTCCCACTACTCTGTGTTTTTTGCCTTCGTCTGGGTTTCTGGTTTTTTTTGGCAAAATCTGGGTTTATTTTGGTGATTATTAGGCTATATTCGTTTAATTGGCAATGGTGAGTTGACCATTTTGTACTTACAAGTTACAACACATGAATATTCTGTGAAATTCAATGTAAAATGGTTGTGATACATAATTTTTTCCACTAATTTTAATTTTAATCTCCACAATCAAGATCTCACGTTGTCAATTCACAAATAGTTTACAATCTGAAGAAAAGCTCTGCACGGTGGCGGCGTTAGGCGAGGGTTGGGGCTAAGTCCCACCCCTAAAAAGGCCATCCGTCTTTTTCTACACGCAAAAGTGAAATATCTCCACGATTTTCGACCGGATGACTAAAAAAGGTCGTCAGAAATTTCGGCGGATGAAAATGGAAAATTTCCTCCAGGAGGCTTCAGCCCCCCACCCCCTAAGCTGAAATCTTGGCGCCGCCACTGGCTCTGCACAGATCAAAATAGGTCAGGTAACTCCTCTCTCCTAGTTAAGCCGTATTGACATCTATGATATGTATAATTATACACTGTAGGTCAGGTCAATCCTCTGTTGTTGCAGACTGCAGAGTGTTGAGGTGGTGAAAACGTTGGATTTCTGATATATTAAGAAAATTTGGCTGGAATTGGAAACCTTGGACAACTGTAAAACTTCGTAAACTTAAGCCACATGTGTTATGTGTTTGCAATTCTGGCAGGCTCGACCCGCTGCGCATGCGCACACGAATAAATCGATTAAACTTATTGTCAGTATGGATGCCGAGTCTCTGATAACTTTAACAATTGATATTTTTAATGTTGTGGTTACATTTTATTCGAATCTTTTGACGGACATTTTGTTAACCCTCATCCGAACAAACGAAAAACCAACTTAATTTGAACAAAGGGGATCTATAATCTCATTTAAGAATAGTCTGGGTTTCTCTTGGTTTTTTTTAAAGGAAATCTGGGTTTATTTATGAAACTTTAGTGGCAACACTGAACATATCGTGCAATCAAATTTCGCAGGCTCTGAAATTTCGGTAAAAATTATTCATAAGCAGACAATTAAGAAGTCAATAATAAAGTTTGTATGTAAGCGAACATGTGAATAATTGAGTAAGTGGGTATGCAATATTAAATTTTATTGAACTGCCTGCAAGCGCACTGCTGAAACATCGGACAAAAATCTCATAATGTAAAAAATAAAAAAATCATTCCTTTGGAAAATCATTCTAGGAAGACCTAGAACAACCTGGCTCGGGATGATAAGCTTATAGATTTGAACATGGCCATCACTGTGGCTGAGGATCGGACACGTTGAAGACATTTAATCAACTCATTATGCAACGCTCCCATTGGTGGAGTAGGCGACGAATGATGATGATGATGATGACGATGATGATGTGTATTGACCGTATTGAAACAGCCTTTTGGAAGGGTGAGACATAGAATGATCGTTAAACTTGAACTCAACGTTTCACATAGATTCGACAGCGAAATTCTACAATAATAATATTATTATTATTATTGCAGATGAGATCAGATTTTACGACATGCGAGTGCGGCTATAGACAGATTTCTTAATCTTAAAATGCTTTTACTTAATGCACTGACCATATAAATAAGACTCGAAGAAATCGTTCTTTGTGTTCGGCCTTTCTACAGAAACTGTTAGATATGAACTATACAGGCAAACCTGTGTAATTAAACGATTTAAATTTTAGTGAAGGCGCACCACAAAGATGCAAGCGATTCTAAAGATAACGATTTGCAGCATAATACGCAAAAAAAATTATTGTAGCGTTTTCAGTATATAATCACGAATGACGTTTGTTTCTCTAAGCTTATAATATAATTGTTATGCTGTGAGCAACGCGGGAACCATACAAATGTTATGTTTTTTTCTTTATTCCTTTAGCTTATAAGACAGACTTTTCTGTTTCTTTTCTTCAACAGGTTCATTATTTATGTGCCGAAGAAAATGGAAGAAAGACAGAAAGACAGTCTGCCACACACACAGACAGACGGACAAAGGACTGCAGGTGGGCATATGGCTGAAAAGACATCGAGAAAGACAGAAGCAGACAAAGTCGGAGTTGTAGGGGAAATGGACGCATAAAAATTGACTCACATACATAGCCTACTGTACAGAGAGACAGAAAGGCAGCAGCAGAGGCAGAGATTGCCGAAGACGTAGACCTTTATAGATTAAAGAATGACTGAGTGCGAATCGATGTTAACAGCCTTTCGTTCATCCCATTGAACTCATTCAACCATTAACCTATAAATACCGCAGTTCCTTCCAACCACTGTCTCACTCATCATCATCAACCGTCAAAGATGCTGTCCGCTGCTTCAGGTTCATCGCTCTCTCGTCTGCTTCTGCTGCTGGTCCTGCAGCTGGCGATCGTTCCAGACATCCAGAGGAGTTGCTTTGTCCAAGCGGACAGTTATTATTATAGCAGCAACGACGAATGTCAGGCACTTGTGAGGAGCTCGTTGGCTGTACAGAACAAACCCCAGAATCAGCTTCCGAAATGCACAGTGAGCGGAATGCTTGAGACTTATGACGGAATAGACAGATTGACAGACAGACAGACAGACAGACAGACAGGCAGGCAGGCAGACAAACAGGCAGACAGACAGACAGACAAACAGACAGACAAACAGACAGACAGACAGACAAACAGGCAGACAGAAAGACCGACAGACATATAGAAAGAATAAACAGACAACAAGAGAAGAAAAGCACGAGGAAGAAGTAGATTATGACAATAATGATGATGATGATGATGATGATGATGATGATGATGATGATGATGATGATGATGATGATGATGATGATGATGATGATGATGATGATGATGATGATGATAATGACGATGACGATGACGATGACGATGACGATGACGATGACGATGATGATGATGATGATGACGACGACGACGATGCCGGTGACGATGATGATGATGATGATGATGGTGATAATGACGACGATGAATGTATCTGTTGTTTTCTTGCAGTGTGGTGATACTCCAGGGTCCCTGGCTTCCGTCACCTTCAATCAACCTGGATCTCGGCCGACGACGACGCTTTCCATCTGTTCCGGATGTTCCGGACAACTGGTTCCAGTCACGAGTTCCGCTCTGTGTGACACTGCTCCGGATTGCTTCAATCCATTCCTGAATCTGCTGTGCAAAGGTGTTCTCGGAATCTGCCAGGATATCACCTTCTACAGGTAAATTATCTGATAATCATAATTTGGTACCTTTGATAAAATGCTGCAGTAGACGAAGATGCCTTTGATGCATGAGTCATCTGTTTTGTCTCTAATTGTCTATAATTATTCTGTTTCATCTGCTCTGTCTTGTCCTTCTGTGTTTTGTTCCGTCTCCATCGTCCGTGTCTACATGTATGTCTCGTTCTAACAGTCTTTCTGCTTAAATATCCAAGGATGAACAAACCGACATCAGATAGGATAATTATTTTGTGGATGAATTGATAGACGGATAGGTGGATGGATTTCTGGATGCATATTAATTCATTTCCATTCGGACATTTATATAGCGCCCCTTCAAGAAAAAAACTACTCATAGACGCTTCCGACTCCAGCTCGCCCAAAAAGAATAGTTTTAAGTTTAGTAAGGAAGAATCCTGGTAGAGTTCCAGGGTGTAGGTGTAGCTCAAAAGGAAGGTCATTCTAGACCACCGGACCAAATACAGAAAAGGTTCGATTCTTCAAGGTAGCAGCACGAACAAAAGAAACCAAGAGGACTCCCTTATCAGCAGAGCGTAGCTGACGACGTCCTTGGATACCCATTGTAAGGCTGCATATAGCTCTCGGATGTAAATTGGGGCCGAGGTCCTGACAACACCGCCACACAAATGCAGCTACCCTGGATACGCTGGCAAATAGGGAACCAGTGAAGTACCACCAGTGTATATAGTATATATATATATATTATATATGTATATATAGCAAGCAGATTGGATAGAGGACAACGTGATCTCATGAGAAATTAATGCTATCCATTGAAGGTCGGTTTTAATGTTCTCACGCCTCGCCTCCACATTGTCCTATACTAAAAATTAATGCTGAAAATAAGCTTAAATATGACAATCATGTCAGTATAATAATTCTTAACGCCCTTTTCTCTTTGCTTTACAGATGCAGCAACTGTCCAGTCACCACTACTCTCATTCCCAACATCATTGGAGTCATCACTGGCGTCGTTGGAGGCTAACTGAAGTGACGGATTTCCTGGCATTTTTATCTTCATTTATCACAATTAACAGTAGTTTAACTGACTTGTTTGACGAAACGTTAGCGTCGATACACGCTCTGCGTGGTTACTGTTTATTAGTATAGCTAATTATGTAGGCCTAGATAGTTTCGAGTGGCTTTTGAAATATGTGGCTAAGTTGGCCTATACGAGGATATTATATTTTATGGGCGATCTTGCGTGGCCAATTTATGCGGCTAATGTAGCCTATATACGTACGTGGCACAGTGCACTGTCGTCCTCATTCATAGTCGCAATTTCATTGGTGTTTGGATCATTTATTTGTTGAAAAAGCCAGGTTTGGAATAAATTCTGTCAGCATCGAAAGGGAGTGTTTGAATTACGTTCAGTATGCACACACGCACATGCATGCATACATATTATACATACGTGCCTGCGTACTTGCTTACTTACTTACATGCTTACTTACTTACCTACTCAGGGCCGGCCTTACCTATAGGCAAAGTAGGCAGTTGCCTAGGGCGCCGCAGTCTTTGGGGGGGGCGCCGCGGCACCGGCGAATTTATTTTTTTACACATTAATTCTTTTGAACTCAAAACTTTTGCTAGTGGAAAGAATTTAAAATAATTATGGATTCTTAATTTGCACCTGTTCACTGTTCAGGCAGGCCTAATTCAATTTCAAGGACTGTATAAATTTTAAATCGACAAATAAAATTCGATTTTTAACGACATTCCGTTGGCTATACACTCTCTGCTTTAGGAGACAGGTTAAAATACGCGACGCTCAATTTCGAGAGTGAAGATGTTGCAAGAAATGAAATGTATGAAATGGGAGTAAACCTTGCTGAGTGTGAAGATGAGATTACAACATTGCAGCCTGCCCTTTATTCATATTGAAATAAAATAGTCTAGTAGGGACGACGATGAGGAAAGGGCAGTAGCTGAGGTAGGACCGACCTAAGGCATAGGCAATTAAGCAGGCAGTTGCATGGGTCGCCAAATGCAAGTTCTAGAGGGCGCCATTTCCACAAAGAGGGCGCCATTTCCACAAGAGTGTATTTTAATATTTTTAAACTTATACCATTCTTCACAAAATTGAATATTATATCCAGCTTTCAGTGCACTAATAAAAAAATTATAATGAATTACTCAGTTGAGTGTAAAATTGTAAACAAGTCCGCAGCTAGGGGGATGTTTTGGGTGTTTGAACACCGCCCCTCCCCTAAATGAAATAATGTAAAAATGAAATAATTATGCATTTGCTAGCACATGACAGTGTGTAATGTCATTTTGAGCAGAAAATAGTCGAAAATCGCGGAAAATAGCGTTTTTTGGACGTCAGAAAATTCGACGACTAACAAAAGTCGTCAGAAAATTTCGACCAAAAAAGTCGCCCGCAGCGTGTACGCACCTCAAAATTCACGGTCAAGAAAACATCCCCCGAAATAAAATCCTAATGCAGGCCTATGCCTGAGGCGCCAAATGTATGCCTTGCCTAGGGCGCCACTTGGGCTAAGGCCGGTGTCACGAAATAAAGTCTCCCCCCGATACAGAGTCTCCCCCAGAAACAGTGTCTCCCCCTGGCTGAAACTCTGTATTGGAAGAAATTTTATGAAGTAAAAGTATTATATGATTTCTTGTTATATAATCTGGCAACGTAAACTAACCGTTTAGCCTGTTCATCTCTAAATTTGATGCAACTGTAGCCAATTTTACGCTGAAAGGGAGGAGACTTTAATTGTTTCGTGGACGGCGGAAATATTCTCTCCCCCACGGAGACTTTATTTCAGAATATACTCTCCGGGGGCGAATCTATTCTGGAACAGATCCTCCGGGGGGAGAGTCTGTTTCGAAATAAAGTCTCCGGGGGGAGACTTTTAGGGGGGGAGACTCTGTCACAAGACACCGGCATTCATGCATGCATATTTTACAATCATCAAACCAATCCAGGGGTTATTTTAACGTGCAGCTGGACACAAAGTGTGTAGTTGGGAAAGAGATTTGTGCAGTTGAAAATCAGATCTTGTGCAGTTACTTTTTGCCTAGTTACGTAAACCGACGAGAAGTTAGTGGTAAAAAGTTGGACACAAACATGATAGTAACAACCCAAAGTAAAAATCTTTGAGGCGGTTTATTTGGGTGATATTTATGTTCAGGAAAAGAGCAGGCCTGTTGAAATTTGGGGTGAACTATAATAGATAAATTATGGTGATTACATGCAGTTTTCAAGTCAAGCATTAGACCGATAGCCTACGGCGAAGGTCACCCGTGTGCATGAAGTAAGAGCGGGGAAAATGGGTGATGTAATCGAAGACAAGGTTCTGCTAAAAATTACACATAGGCTGCAGACAGAAAAATTTGCAGGTGGGCAGCATTGTAGGCTAAATGTATGGGCGGATACAGATTCAAGGCCTGCTGTAGGTTGTTATCCTGATAAAGTTGTAAAGCCCGGTGTTATTCTTCGTACCATAATGACAACTTCTTTACTTCTTGGCCATCGTATAGTCTACTTTCTCCTGCTTTTTCCGCTTACTCTGACAAGCTGAAGCAGGAAGGGACGTAGACAGTCAGACGCATAAGGCAAAATAGTCTACTATATAATATAACAACCCATGCAAGTATCTAACTGGAGACAGGCGATGAAAAGAAAAGAATTAATCAGGCAGCCATCCAGACTGAGCTAGCCTTTCAGCCACACAGGCTATCCAATACATAGGCTACATACATGATGTAGTATGTAGGTCAATGCATAGGCCTACTCAAATTTTCTTCCAAATTCTCCACATATCCCCATATTACACGCACCCTTTTTGAGTTTATGTGATCCCATCCAAAAATCACCATCCTCAGAATCTGAAAGATACACGTAGGCCTATGTTATTGAACTAGCATCTCCCACAGGGGTGTAAACTTAGGTGGGATAGGATCAAGGAACGGAACCCGGTACTTGCGGTGGTGACGGAGATGCTTATATCTTATATCCCCCAGATATTTCAGAAATATTATCACAAACATTATTATAGATTTCTACGGTGTTATCCACTGCTTGTCCATAATTACCAATTTTGATACAGATGACAGCCTAAATAAACTGCCACCATTACGTTGTGCAAATAAAAAAAAATAAGATACAGGTAGGAGGAATTATTCAAGTCTTAAACCACGTCTCTGAGTACCAAATTATGATTGAATTTGTCAAGGTAACAGCTATTAGCCTACAACAGTGGGCAAATGACTTTTTCAAACAATGGACGAGAAAAGAAAATTATGAGTAATTTTTTTCAAATGACAGCTTTAAGTCCCAGATTAACATGCAGCGTGCAAATGAAAAAAATAATCAATAAGGAGGAGACTCTCTACACTCTAAAACCATAGCTGTCAGCATTTAAAAAGAACAATTTTTTTTATCAGATGACAGTTACAGTGTGGAAATTCAGAAATGTAAACAATGGGGAGGGGCATTTATTGAAGTCTCAAACCATGCCTTTTGGCGTGAAATTTGTGAGCAATTTTTTTAAGATCACAGTCTAAAAGTTGCCATTATAATGTTGTAAAAAATATTTAAACAATGGGACAGGACACTTATTAAAGTCCTAAACCATGACTATCAGCACAGAAATGATGAGCAACCTCGCTAAATTACAACTTAGAATACCACCAGTACAGTGTGGAAATTAGACAAAATTCGAACATGGGATTGGTACCTTCCAAACCCCCACCCAGGTAGGTGCTCGTGCATTGGAAATAATTGTCTTTCGTTTCCACAAACCCAGAACTAAGTCTGCGGCTATGTTCACACACACATTCTGGTTCTCATGAACGAATGACACCAGAGCTTGCAGCATATAAAATTTTCAGCAGTCGTACCCTAAGCCAAATCATGGTGTGGTAAAATATCATTTACACGTAGATCGGCGACGCGGCTCCTGGTTAAAACTGCTATTGGCCTAAACAGTACATATTCGTGTTGATGTGGGTGTCAGATTAGGCCTATCGACCAATAATGACCATTTGGGAGGTTTGCTAATGATATTTGTCGGTCTTACATCGTATTTTGCAGTTAGTGGATTATATATATTTTTTAAATGCAATTAGCTCAAAGATTTTATTTCTTGGGGAAATATCTCATCTTGTCTGCTAGCTTTAGCTTTAGCAAAACAATATCATGTTGATCTTAATGACCAGGGTTTCAGAGCAGAAAAGCAACATTTAGACCTACCCTTACATGGGCCTACTAGCGAAACTTTGGAAGTGTCCAGGAACATAGGACCATTTAACTTTGTTACACTTAGCAATCTTTCTGAGCTATTTCCAATTCCAGCAACAGCAAGGGATCCCTGTAAGGGATCTCTAGTCGATTAAGGACAATGAAAAGTTTAAACGTCTAAGAACGTCTAGCTGATTTCATTCGTTAATTCATTTGGAGATTTTGCCATGATGAACTTTGAGTCAAACATTGTCATAACAATTGATTTTGATCTTTAATATGAATTTTTATAAAATCGGAAAATCTTAATATTCAAACATCTAAAGCTCCAGTCGAAGGCCAAGCGCAAAGCACCAGCTTATTAACGAGCGCTCACCAAAAGCTGCTTCAGCTTTGGGGGACATATCCCTGGTCAAAGACTTTCTTATGTCCAGACTCAAAATACATCATTTATGTGCAGTTGAGAAAATTCCTTAAAATAACCCCTGAACCAATCAATCAATCAACAAGTTTTCTTCAAAAAAATTTGGAAAAAACTTAATCGATTGCGACAATATTATTATTGTACAATATTATTATGCAATGTTAATTGGCTACAATGGGATTGGAAGGCCCAAAACTGGTCAAAAAGGGTCGGGATAAGTTTACTTTTGAGAAGAGTAACCCAATTAATTGGCTACAATGGGAGGCCCAAAACGGGCCAAAAGGGGTCGGGATAAGCTTACTTTTGAGAAGAGTAGCCTAACCCAAGTTGATGTAATCGTAATCGTAATTTCGAGACTTCTACGTACAGCACCCACAAAAGCCAAGTCGCGAGAACCAGCTTATTCACAGGCGCTCAATCAAAACAAAATCGATAGGCAGCGGGTCAAGTCCGGAGAGTCAGGCGTTAATCGTGTGCTATAGCCTAGTAAGAAAAAGGACAGCCAATAATTAGGCCTACAGCAGATACTATCGCTAAGTCTTGGCCTACCGGTACTCGCTTTCATTCCAATTGGTTACACTGGAACAGGGTGAAAATCAGGGGCGCCCGCAGGCGTACGCACTTACGCAAGTGCGTACAGCAGCGGCGCCCGTAGACGTACGCACATAGGTAAGTGCGTACAGCGCGAGGATAGAAAAGGTATGTTTTGGGGAAAATTTTAACTTGATGACTAAAAAAAAAAAAAAAAAAAGGTCATCAGTTTTTTCGGCGGATAGAAAAGGTATGGTTTTGGGAAAATTTTAGCTGACTAAAAAAAAAAAGTCATAAGTTTTTTCGGCGACCTAGCGAAATTTTTTTTTCTGTTCGCCCCTCCTTCGAAAATTTCTGTGCGTACAAAAAAAAAATCCTGCGGGCGCCGCTGGTGAAAATTGTAGGGGATTGGGGGTTTCAACCCCCAGTCTTTCTTAGAGGCCCACCCCAATTCCATGTGGATCATTGTCCAACCCCACTCCCACCCCACCCCCAGTTATTTGTCCACAATTCTCACACTGTACTGGAACAAACGCGAGTAGTAGCCTAATTAGTAAACTAATGTTCTTTTTTAATGTACGGCTATTAGTATTCAGATCAATAAATGGCAAAACTTCTTGTGTTTAAGTCAGTTCGAACTTAAACTTCAAAATGACGTCAATGCATGATATTCTTTTTTAATAAAACATCCGGTTGACAGGCCGCAACCGGTTACAGTAAAACTTACAATGTACATTCAATATTTTATGCAATTGAAACAGTTCACAAGAACGCAAATTCATTCATTCATTCAAGTATTTTATAGCGCCTCTTTGATAAAACTACTCAGAAGACATAAATCTTACCTACCAACAGAACAGACAGCCTGCAATACGCGGTGATAGGCTAATAGCAGCCTACAAATCGTGTCCACACTACGGAGCTCGAACTCGGGTCCGCTGGGTCCCTGTGCCAGTGTGTTTACTAATGCGCAGTAACTTTTATTCTTTGTATATGCATCGTTGGACGCAAGGTCCTTTTGCTTACCACGTGAGCAAGGAGCTTGCCACGTGAGGTAAATTTTTATGGAGCCAAAATTAACGCTGATGACGTCTTTTTATTGAGCTCAAATTTGTAGTTTTTTGGCGCTTTATAGGAACTCGTTTATTTTACACGTTCTTGCCACAAGAACACAGAAGAGTGGGACGTTATTCAATTTGTAGGTAGGTTTTTCTTCTAAAACTTCAATGCGAAAGCTTCAGTTGCTTTGTTTGTGCTACTAAATAAGAATCCAAGCGAACGCAAATGACGGGGTATCTTTAAATGCTTCATCCATGGTTATTAGTGATTGACGAATCGTTCAAATATTTGCATTTTTGTTTTTTTTAATTTCGTCTTTTAATCAGGAAAATACGACGGTATCGGCGAGAGTTTACGGTAATTTATCCTAATTTTGGCTATGTTAAGAAATTATTATATTACACAGATTTTAACGGAGTCCTTCCAAGCTTTTCTCATTGGCAAATGTAAATTTGAAGCAGGAAGGAATCTGCAAGATCATAATAGAAGATATGGGTCTAATTTAGTAACATATTTTAAAAAGCCACTCACTATTGTTGAACGTGAAATGTTGAATTTTTATGTGTTACATTAAAAATGCGAGACAATAGCGTATGAATTGAGCATCACAACTGGGAGTCGGTTGGTGAACATTTTGTATCGTTATGACGTTGGTAAAATATCGCCATTTTAATTCACCCATTCATTTACTGAACACAGTTTAGACTTGTCCTTGGGCTTAGTCCTTCCCGTGCAGGGCTGCCCATCGGGCAACACGCTCCTCCAGCCCTCCCTATACATCGCCAGTTCTTCAGCTTTCATGACATCTCCAGAT
The DNA here is from genome assembly GCA_949752735.1 of Lumbricus terrestris. Classification (NCBI taxonomy): domain Eukaryota; kingdom Metazoa; phylum Annelida; class Clitellata; order Crassiclitellata; family Lumbricidae; genus Lumbricus; species Lumbricus terrestris. The sequence continues at coordinate 65,830,741 of OX457040.1, read as the reverse complement.
ATCTCAAGTCATTTTGAAAGTGTCCTGTCAGTTCTTTCATGGTTTTCCTCTCTTCCTTCTACTTCCAGCGTTCTAGTGCATAAATGTTTGTCTCTATAGTGCATAAATGTTTGGCTCTTCGATCCTCAACGATTCGAACAACGTGCCCCATCCACCTTAATCTTCTCTGTCTAATGATGTTTCCCATATCTTCTTGTCTCGTCTTCTCTCTTATAAATGACATTGTTTGTTATCTTGTCACACCACGATATATGTAGAATCCTTCTCAACCACCTATGGTGTGCTGCCTACAATATTTTTCTGTTATTACAGCCATGGGCCACGTCTCAGAACCGTAAAGCAGTGTGCTTACAACGAGTGCATTGTACATGCAACTCTTGAGTTTTTAAGCTGTTTCCATTTTCCTTCCGTATCTTGCCAAACCTTCCAAAAGCAGTGTTTGCCTTTCCTAAATGCGCATCTTTACTTCTCTGTCACAGCTGCTATACACGTCAAATTGCGTCGTTTAATTATCTCCGCTCCTAAGATGTGCGAGCTAGATCTTGCACCTTCGTTTCTTGTTCAGGAACTGATTAATGATTTCCTTTTTTTTATCACAGTCTTGTGTTTCAACCGGTCATGAATGAGCTGACTCTTACAGCAGACAAACATGATATGGTTTTTATAAAACCCGGCACTGATTTGAAAGTTTGCATTTTATGTTGAGGTTCTTTGTTGTCAAGAATGTTTGCTGAATGTGAAACTGTGGCTGATGAGCTCAGCTGGTGGCAGATTTTGAAAAGGTGGGCCAAATCGTGCTTTCTTAATCTTTCCGTTTTTTAAACCAGTTTTAAGGTATTTTCTAAAAGTCGAGCTAATATGAAAAAATTATCTGCGGTCAATTATATGACAAGGATGAATATCTTCCTCTACACTATTTTCAACTGAAAACAAGTTAATGTGGGGAATGACTTTCGTAATCGTAACTTTGCTTTCGTAATCGTAACTTTGAAGACGTCATATAAGATGCAGGTTGTTGAACAGTTTTGAATTAAGTTTAAGTTAGTTTTTAAGAGTTAAGCTGTTTAGCACATTTTTTTCAAAATTAGAATTTAAAATGTCCTTTTTGCATTTTCACATCATACTCAATCATTAAACTCATTTTGTCAGCGTCTAATATCAAAACACGGCGCATGACCCTGGACAAGTTGCGCACTCACAATTTCCTGCGAAAAAGGCAACAGGAAACTGCCCCACTCATCCCAGGTGGATTAAAAGCTAACGAATCGGCTCCCGGGCATAGAAATTTTACAATCATCGTCATCATATGTCACTGGAAAAGTGTACGTTATTTTTTTGTCTTAATGCTTTGAAAATGATTGAGCATGCTCTTGACTCGTCGTCACCGAGCATGTATACATCTGATCTTCGATGCCATTGCTTCTGGTCATAGATGTAAAAAATGAAAATAAAATAAAACACGTCGTTTTTTTCGAAATAATAAAAAAACACCATTTTTTTACAGCTGTGCTTCTGTTTTTTCTGGAAGTATTTTTTGCCATTATGTCAACTCAAACATATAATATGCTTTCTGTGTAGGACCGTTTACTGAATGAAGCTAAGAAATTGGTGCAGTCTACAGCTTCCTGTTGGTCTTCACTCCATGAACTGCTTTGTGTCCAAGATGTTTTTATCCATGAAAGACATCTGTCACTTTTTGAGGCATCAGGCATGTCGTTATGAAAGGAGGTACAGGCGCACCAAGCTACCTTCAGACCTTACTGTCTGGGTAGGCCTACAGGTTGTTCGCAGCATGCACTGGCAGTATTGTGTTCAGAACCTTGGTCACTATTACAATCTTTACGGCGGATGACTTCCTGGTTTTGTTCAATGCCATCGTGTTCAGGAGATGACATACTGGAAGGCCAAGGCCGCTTCTCACGCCGGAGGACCCAAGTGACTGAGCCACGTTTAACACGCTCCTTGGTCACTATTACAATCTTTACGGCGGATGACTTCCTGGTTTTGTTCAATGCCATCGTGTTCAGGAGATGACATACTGGAAGGCCAAGGCCGCTTCTCACGCCGGAGGACCCAAGTGACTGAGCCACGTTTAACACGCTCCTTGGTCACTATTACAATCTTTACGGCGGATGACTTCCTGGTTTTGTTCAATGCCATCGTGTTCAGGAGATGACATACTGGAAGGCCAAGGCCGCTTCTCACGCCGGAGGACCCAAGTGACTGAGCCACGTTTAACACGCTCCTTGGTCACTATTACACTCTTTACGGCGGATGACTTCCTGGTTTTATTCGATGCCAAGATCTGAGACATACGTCAAGTATCTGCCAGCCCTCCACCTCTTTCATCAGTGAGTGGTGACCCTCCCACCGATTGCTGATTGTCTACACTAAATCCGGTCGCCAGTGAGGAACTTCGCCGCGTAATCAATCTCTCATTCTGGCAGTATGTGCCTCATACTGCCGGAAGAGATCCATCCTGACCCCATTTTGAAGAATATTGCACTCAATTCAATTGCTCCAGCGAATTATAAACCTATAGTGAACATCACCTTCCTCTAAAAAAACTATCGAAAAGGTCGTTTTTATGCAGCTCATTGCCTACTTAGAAGAAAAAAACTGCTTCCACCTAATCAATCTAGCTACAGAAAGTACCACTGAACCGAAACGCTGCTTCTTCATCTTCTTTCAGACATATACATGGCAAATGATGATACACTGGCATCTCACCCTGCTGCTGGCCTTAGTTGATGTCAGTTCCACATTTGAATTATATTGTAGACCAAGGGATTTTTTAGAGGAAAATATTGCATATTTTGTTTAACTGGTAACATTGTTGAATGCATAGCCTCTTCCTACATGACCATTTCCTTTGCGTGGTCCATGGTTTACTAGGTCCTCATGTGTCCCTGCTTACTATGGCTTGACCCAGAATCTGTTCATATAATATACACAGTCTTGAATCAGCTTTATGCTGATGATGTACAAGCCTATAAGCTGGGGGTTCTCTAACTGTGGGTACGCTGGTAAGAGTACACAAAAAATTACAGAAATATACATTTTCTTTCAGTTTATGGACTTTATATCCGTCCTTCTTTGATTAGCAATGATTTTTAATGTTGCAACATATAAAAGCATCGTTATTTGTTTCTTTCACAACATATAATTAAACTCACATAGCATAATATAGTGCCTACAACATATTTATGTTTAGGCCTATTACTGTAATTTTGAAACAAATAATGTATAACTGGTTGAAAGTGCCATAGCTAGAAATTCTCAGCCTATATATAGCTCAAATTGAGGAGAGTCAAATTGGCCTAAGGGTTAATTTCTGGTCGAGCTTAAAATTTGTGTGATTCTTTTCAGCACGTCATATGTTGTGTAAAACTGGTTTTTAAGCTATTCTTGCTATAGAAAACAAACATGGGGTGGGTAACTCTGCGTAACCAGATATTTTGAATCTGTGCTAGTCTACACAAGCCCTCTGCACCTGCTCTTTCTTACAGGAGTAATAGACCAATTTTCCCTTTTCAATTTGTTGATAAGATTATATGATTCAAACTAAATTTTGCTCCCTATTTACAACTCTAATACACGATGTCACCAATGATTAAAATTACTTTTTGTTTTTGCTGTAAGGGACTTACGCAATGGCATTTTGTTTCTGATCTGACTTTGCTGGGGGTACTCCATTCAAATTTTTTTCTTGGGGTACAATAAAATAAAGTTTGAGAACCCCTGCTATAAGCATTGCCTATCATTTAGTGCCATCTTAGTGGTCTGGGACATAAGTGGGAACTTAGCTGCTCTAGTAGCATGGATATCATCTTACCAACTGCACCTAAATCCAGCTAAGACTAAATTTTTCTGGCTAGGCAATCGTAAGCAACTTGCTAAAATTGATTTCGCTGCACTTGCGACTGAATTTCCTAGTTTATTTTTCAGCTGGGTGACTTGCATGGTGGTTAATTTGTATGTGTGTTTAACAGTCCGTAAAATGTTGAGTTCCACATTTTTATCTTGTTTAATCATGTGTACTGGTATTATTTTAGTTGGTGTCGAACTTTGACAATGAAGGAGAGCGCGTGCTTCACATTGCTCAATTTTGAGCCACCAGAGGCTCCAACTTGGCGACAAGACAAGTTGCGAGAAGGTAATGTGCCATCAATCAGTGAAATGGTCGACTACATCGTTGAAGCGAGACGACGGTGGAAGAAAATTAGCGAATCAAAGAGTTCTTCTGATAACAGAATTGCAAGCGCTGTTGAAAGGCTTGAAGTATTGTTTGTTTATCATACGTGCCAACAAGAAGATGTAGGAATTGCTGATGAAGTTGTTATTAGACAAATTATTGAAGACTGGAGATATGGGAAGTGCAGAGATAACTCAGAAAATGACAAAAGCGGTGCCCACCAAGAAACCGTGAATTTGTACTTGGCATACAAAACTTTGCAGGATCTTGGAAGGAAAGAAGCTGAAAGTGATGCTGAGTTGAAAGGACTTCTTGAAGTCGATTCTTACATACTTGCTACACATGAACGTTTAATGAGGGGTTTGTTCATGAAGACACGTGGCGGGCTGTTTAGCACTGAGGTAAGACAGACGATAGCAGAAGGGGAACTCCACCAATACCCAAAGTTTGAGACACATGATGAGGCCAGGGATGCTGTCCTGAGAATTGTTGACAGATACAACATGCTCTGTTTTTCCATCAGGGATCAAGAGCATCGCAATGAAAAGGCTTTTGTCAAAAATATCTTAAAATGTACCATCTGGTTATTCCACGAACTGTTATCACTCCATCCTTTTGGTGATGGAAATGGTAGACTGTGTCGTCTCATTCTGAACTATGCTGTCAGTGTTATTGTGCCGTTTCCAGTACCTCTGCGTGACATTTTCAGGTCTTCTCGAGACACCTACATTAGCGCTGTCATCGCACCGAGAAAGTCTGATGGCCGGCCGGCGGATCTGATGAGGTTGCTGGTGGAATCGACCTATGATGGCTGGAAAACGTTCTTGGACGATTTTAAAGACTTGCATGTTGTAAAATCAGCCGATGTGTTCGCACTTTCCAGAATAGAACTTCAAAGACAGCCGACGCAGGATCAGCTCAGCGGTGAAGAAGCAAGTTCCAGCTCGTGCAGGTCTTCAGATCTTCAAAGGTGGAATTGTACTGTTTCACAGACAAAGTGCAAGATGATAGAAGTGTGCTAGCATGATGATAGTCTTAAAAGCAAAAAATCAGGAAAGTCATCTCTGAACTTGCAAAGACATTAACATATGGTTGTGAAGTTGCAGGTCCAGAATGCTGGTTTTTTCACTCACTGTCGGCTATTATTATGCTGGTCTGTCAGTACCAAACCAATTTTTGTAACCTATAACATACTACGACTTGCAGATATAAATAAGTTTCAAATCAGTTTGTTCATGTTTCGCTATCATCACAGATTGTTACCTAGGACATTTGATGGTTATTTTTGTCAGGGAATTGCTGTACATGACCATTTCACTAGAACTCTGTTATACTACCGCACCGATGTTGCACATACTAGGACGAAATTATTTTCAATTAAATGTTCTGGCCCTATGATATGGAATAATCTTCCAAAGTGTACACGTGTTACACTTATACCCACCATTAACATGTTTAAGAAAAAATTAAAAGACTGTTTAATATCAGTTTACTAGATTTAACATTGGCAATTTTTGTGGGTTTTTTTAAAAATCTTTTTGTCATTTCATTTCAGTTTGTTGTCATTTTATGTATAACATGTTGTTCTTTGCACTGTTTTTACAACAGCCATATGTTATCAAGAAAGGAAGGGTCAATCCAGCCTCAGTGGATTGAGGCTTTTTTGGATTGATCCTTTAACTTATGCACCAATCACTTGAAAATCATTGAGTTTGTACTGATTGCTGTTATTTTGTACTTGGTTGATGCTTTGTCAATAAACGGCTACTACTACTACTTTAAAAGAAAGTATCCATAGTGCTTTTAGATAGAATGATATGCTTTATCTCAAGCGCTGCCTTTTCTACGACTCTACCTATCGTCTCAGACTTGAGCCCCATGCCGGGTAAACCCTGTGTTCAGCTGGAGATGATCTGCCTGCACTTCTAGTTCCACGCTTGCCTTGATTGTCAAGTTGCATCCATCACATTGACTGGTCATAAAATAAGGAGTTTCTAATGTGTTCTGTCTGCCTTCACAACCTGCAGGGTGCCGAAACATATATACAACGATGCATACATCAGTGAAGATACCAAATTTGAAACATATTAGTACATTTCTGCTATGTTTACTTAACCCTTATCCTACCATGCACATAAACTGTTGGGACTGTTTAATATTGTGCTATGAATAATTACGAGTCAGTGTTTTATGAATATTTTTATCAGACCGTCATATGCTGTAGGTACTGTATTAGAAATTGTTATTTAGAAGTGTTTTTACTTTTTTCAGTTGGGTCTGAATGGACCACAATGTAAATGAGCTTGCGTTTTAATTTTTCAGCCAATATAGAGCCAGTTTTTGGCAACTTTGTACTACATGATTTGTTTATTTGAGTGCTTGGGATAAGTGTCTTAGAGTCATAGACTGTTGAAGCTCTTGGGAGTTGGTTCACTTTGGTGACGTGATCATCTAACGGGAAATGTCAGTTTTTCGCCTCAGCAATCTGGGTTCATTTCCAATTATGTGGTACCAACAGTTGTGGCACGTTGGTTACATTCATCTTAGAAGTGTGTCCTTACACCCATCCCCTTCAGTTGCTAATATTTTATTTGTATGAAGCCTGCCTTATTTGTATGAAGCCTGCCTTGAGAGGCTTTGAATTTGTACTGCCTTCATTGAGTGCTAAATATTAGACATTTTATTGGCATTTGTTGAATAATAAGATTTGTATAGCGCCGTAGCTCATCTGAGGCAAAAGGAAAGATTGCTGTACACATGTCAGATTAACCAGACATACCACCTTTATCTTTCGGCTTTGTTCAAATTGTGACCATCTTTTGTTGGCCATTTTTAGGTTCAAGTACGTTGAAAATCTCAGGCTTCTATTATAAGCTCTATTTCTGGAGTTATTTCAGGTTAAATATGGCCTCAGAGAAAACTTTGTGAAATCAGACAAAAACAATTTTGCCTGCCCATCTCACTCTAAGATGGCATATCTCTGTAGAATTCCAAAATATCTCAATAAAATTTGTACTTGTGCCCCAAAATGGTGGACAAACAGGTGGTAAAATTTTCAGCAAAAAAATTTAAAGTTTAAGGTTGGGAGATGTTAAATATATATTGGTTATTTAATATAGAATCACCCTTAAAGATCTCTTGCATCATCTTGTTACAGTCCAATAAACAGAAGAAACTTGATCTAGCATTAGCTGTAGATGTTTATCAGTGGAAACCATGACTTTGACACTGCTCATATTTTGGTGAATTACTGTAGTTGACAGTATTTAGTATCTTGCATAACCTAGTATATAGTAATAAACAAATGGTTTACAATGTACTTTGTTGAAAATGTATATTTAATTCAACAACCATGTCAGTCATGTCAAACATAAGTACAACAGCAAACCAACATTTGGTGAATTTCTCACGAGACTTTCAAACTTACATGAGAAAGTACGACAGCAAGCAGTTTAAATAGCAATTTGATTTCCTACCAATGTCCAGTTCAAAATCAACATGATAGTCAATACAAAATTATATTATAAATTATTATTTTAAAAATGATTGTCAATTACATTCTAAAACTAAAATTGTAAATCACTGCATAACTATAAAGCTACATTTAGCAAATTTGGAGAGGACATTTGTAAACAAGCTATAAGCTATGCATTCTCTCTTTGAAGCTCACTCGAATCTTGCTTCTAATATTTTGGCAATGTTGGCACAACTATTAAGTAGCTCCTTCCAAGTTTGTTCCTCCTTCTGGGCCATTCTGACCACCTCATAAAATGCCTTCCAAGTGTAATAACTTGATTCTATAATCAATGCGGTCAGTGTACTAAAAATTCCGCTGTTATTGCGGCCTTCTATCAATGCAGCAAGATATTCTCCTCTAGTAGAGGGACTGAACAAACCATACATTGGAGTTGGGAATGGGGCAATTAGAAATAATGCATAGCTACTCAGAAGCCTTGCAAGTCGACCATTGCCATCTCCAAACGGGTGGTAGTATGTCATCTTGAAGAGTAGGAAAGCAGAAAGCTTGTGCAGGTTTTCAATGGCACTCTTAGAATCTTCATTGTATGACAATTTGATTTCGTCAAGAAGGGCATTATACTGGTCTATTACTTGCTGGACTGTATGCCTTGCATGTTCCACAGTTTCAAATTTGGGATACTCGTGTCTTTCACCAGTATGTGGATCAACTATCCCAAGCCTACGATTTGTACTAAATTCTCCACCTTGATTACCAGAACCTAATATACATTTGTGTAATTCTAAAATGAAGCAATCGACATCGATAAGGCCACGGTATTTCTGCTCCTTCTCACCTTCTGCCAATTCACGTACATATTTTAATGCATTGTAAAGGTTCACTGACTCTGTTTTAATTTCATTGCTTTCTATGGATCTAATCATCTTACACACTTCTTCAATTTGCGCTGAAGGTGACAAACTATTTTTAATAATTTTACCATCAATTTCTAATATATATAATATTTCAAATACCATTGTAATATCTTTATCTGGTATATTATTGCTATGAGAATATTTTTGCATCTTGTCCACTTCTTTGATCATTTCTCCAATGGGAATTTCCTTTCTCTGTAGAGGGTATTCCGGAAGATCAAATGCAATCGGGCTCCAGGACGCCGTCTGTAGACCAAAATCAAGCAGAATCCACTGAAATTCTCTCAAACTGATCAAGCAACAGCGGTGTCAAGTTTACTACAGGTTGTACTGAACAGGAAATGTCGATGAAAATATTAGCAACTGAAGGAATTGGATTTAAGAACATGCTCATCAAAGATGAACGTCACAATATTGGAGGGTCATTCCACATAGCAAACCCCAAGTAACACCACCCAGCTTCTTGCAAATTTGGAGAGGGCACAACAAATTATTTAAAATTTCAGCCGTCTTGCTTATATCCTAGAAATAATAATATGACAACCGAAACTTGGTGGTTCCTGTCGTTTTCTCACAATTCGTTTTTGGCTTATTAACTTCAAAATTAATATCTTGGTCAAATTTTGAGATAAATTATTCTGCTCAAATTGTCACTGTTATTCCTAATATTGGATGTAGTTATGTATAAAAATAATTTCAGAAAAATCCATTGGGTATAGTGTTCACCCTTGGTTCACTTGTCAGAGGCACTCCCAACCTAACTCAATGAAACCAGAACAGAATGGTCTTGAATCGCTTGCTCAAGAGGGATGCTGATAAAGTCCTATAAGTAGGTTGTTAAGTAACTTATTCCAAGAGCCAACCACAGCAAAACTTCTATGGTGGACTCATAGGCGTAGGAGACGGGGGTTCAGAGGGGGCAAATGCCCCCCAAATTTCGGGCAAGTCTGTTTTTTCGGGCAAGTAGACCCGGGAAAAAATTAACCAAACATCTTGAAGTTCAACGTTCATTAGGACTCCACATTATTTCCCAGTTTCATCTTGCCCGAATCGAGTTAGATATTAGCTCACAACAACCATGGTTAGCAGAAATTCCCGAAAAAGTTCTGAATTCACGGTAAATAATGGCTAGAGTTGCAGCAAATTCAAGAGCCGAAATTTGACCGAAAATTGCGACTATTCGTGGCATTTGGGGAAATTCACAGCATGCAAGCAAGGTGCAACAGAACACGGAATTCACTGCCTGAATGACATCGAAATTTCTACTATCCCTGGTCATGAGGCAAAATAGACACGATAATCTTGCGATTATCAACAACTGCTCTCTGAAAATTACAATCTTTTCCTTCTTGTCAAGTGTGCGGGATCAGGGTGTTGCACTTGATAGCTCACCTATATTACGGGAAGGATAATACCTTAACTGAGCACATTTCCAAAAGCACTGCACGTTCCTCTTATTTTCATTTAAGGCATCTCAGGATCTTTCGCTGTTCTGTATCTACCCATTGGCTTCCTCTCCGTGCTCACATACAATCTAAATTTATAAAGCGCTCGTGAATAAGCCGGTGCCCCGCGCTTGACTTTCGAGTGGCGCTTTAGAAATTAGGAGATTACGATTACGAAATTCCTCACTCTGATCTTCAAGGCTCAGCGGAGCTTTGCCCCAAATATCTGACCGACGTTATACTAAGGCCTCACTCATCATCCTCCAACCGTCCACTTCGTTCATCCAACAGATTTGAATCTTGCTTCCGCCTTCTAGAACTGCAATGGCTGTCTTGATCATTTGCCTCAATTGGTCCTTCTCTTTGAAATAAGCATTCTCCTTGCATTCGCTCTATACACTTTCTGTGGCAGTCTCTCTTCTTCATTCTCTCATCTTAAAACCTGACTCTTCGAACGCGGTTTTGCGCACTAGGAGTGCCTCTGAACGGTTCACCTTACTAGAGTCGCTTTGTAGATGACTATAGATACAATACAAAACAATCTACAATTATGAATTTAATAAGTTGCTCGTGTGAAGTTTAAACTAGTTAAGCGTCAGGAATATATAGTCTACATAGGTTACATAATAAATCTGCATATAATTATATGCCATGCCTAAAATTACCCAGCCTGGCCCCTATAATATGGCCGGGCCCCGGTCTATTTGCCCCTTGTCCCCGGGTGTGGGTGCAGGAACAGAGATGGCTATGTGTGCACGACGTCAATTATTCCGGGTTTAATTTTTCGGGCAAGAGTAAAATTTTTGCCCACCCACTGCTGAAATGTCCCCTACGCCTATGGGTGGACTGTCAAAGCCCGGATCGGTTATATCACAAAGTTGCCTTGCCTGGCACAGTGAGCAAATATGTGACCTGGTACTGTGGATGGAAGAAATACACGAGAGAACGAAGATGAACTTGGAGGAACTGAGAAACGCGATGGAAGATCGTAGCAAGTGGAGAAGGTTGACCTTGGCGGTCGCTAAGATTCAAAGAATCGACGGCACAAGGTGACTGAAGAAGAGACTTAGATGCAAAGCTCCTTGAGATAAGTTAGACAAAATGTATAAACAAAATAAGCATGAATAATCTGAAACTACTTGCACTTTTTATTTGATTCTCGTTCAGACCCTCCCATGGAAGCTCTAGATTAACGATATGTAATCGGATTAGGCAATTTTTAAAGATCAGAAATGCTATATATATTATGCTAATCACAGAAAATTTATATTCCAGAAAATATTACTTACAATTTTAAAGACTCAGTATCTGCAAAATTTGGACTCATTCTGTAAACTAAAATTATGAGAATTTTACCTCAAGGAATAACATGATAATTACCATTTCCAAAGCTAAAGAAATTAGATTCCACGGATTACATTTCCAGACTACCCCTATTGTTTGAATTGCTGTCTTGCATGTATTTCTGCTTGTAAAAACTGAACTATTGTCAATGTGTTACTGTTTATGGTAATAAAATTTACTTACAATTTGTACAATTATGTTGGATTACAATAACTAGATAAAATGCTAAGGTTAAAGTGGTAACTGGTCTTACAGTGATAGAGCCACGAGCATTTGAACAGAACTTCTTGGAGTCTGCAACTGTTTCCACATCGTTCCCTTTGTCGACAAGTGTCCAAGGCACCTTCTTCAACTCTGGTGTTGACGTGCAGCGTCGCTTGATTGCTTCAACTTTCCCCTTCCAAGGAACATAAGTTAGAGTGATATTAGTTACTCATTTATTCCATGGACTTATATAGCGCCTCTTCAAGAAAATTACATAGTAGTGCTCTAAGCCCAGCCACGGAAAAAGAAAAAGGTTTGAGAGATTTTTGAAACAAAGTTCGATTGGTCAGGTGTAATAAAAACAGCTTTGAATGGACGTCATACCAGAAGATGGACGGTCCTACAACCGAGAAAGCTCAGCATTGTCTGGTAGCTAAGCGAGCCCCTGGAACTAGGAGTTTCCCCTTCATAGCAAAGCGTAGAGCCTGACACACTTCAATGTCAGAGACTGGGCAACAGAGATCGTGTATGTAAGAGCGCAACCAAGGATGCAGCATGAAACAGAGCTCTATGTTACATTTTATTTATTTATTTCATAAATTTATATAGCGCCTCTTCAAGGAAGGCTACTCAGAAGCGCTCCGGCCCAACCACTGCCAAATAAAAGTTTTTAGGTTCTTAAGGAACAGAGCGGAGTGACCCAGGGCTGGGAATTAAGCGCAATGTAACAGGGAGACCATTCCAAGTTGTATGTGCACTTGTTATATAGAGCCCCTTCAAGCACTCTACTCAGAGGCGCTCCTGACTGCAAAGCGGACACTGCATCAGAGTTTCACGCCGAAGCGCTGAGCAATTGGGTGGCCAGTCCTCTCCCACACTCTCTCATCTTCTCAATGACAGTGTATGGTCAGTGTAGTCATTATATAGCTGAGTTGGCTATGAGCTGAAAGTGAAACAGAAATCTCAAACCCCAACCTCTCAATGGACAGTCCAGCCAGCGAACCAGTAATTTCCTCTCCATTAGAGGACTTTGATGATTCTACCCTAGGTAGTGAAATGATAGACAATAATTGTTTACTGGTACTAGCCAGGGACAATTGCACTCTTGATTTACCTGGTTCTCGATCTCTTCTGCATTTATTGGTACTGGTGTTGCTTCATTAAAGTTTGCAGGTTCGTCCGTCTTGCCAAGAAACTAAAAAGAAAAACAAAAACAAACTTGTGTCATCTTTACAAAATGAAAACAACAAACTAAAACTCTAAGAAAAACAACTGGTGACATTATGCATATTAACTAGTACCACTAGTTGCAAATTGGTAGCGACATTGCAAATTAATGAATCTCTTGTAAGCATTTAGCAGCATATGTATGACAATCAATCAAATGGAGAAATTGATATTTTTATTGACATTAACGACAAAATAACTGTAAACTCGTGCAACATTGAACGAAACTGTTGGAGGCCACATGTATGATATTCAGAGTTCGTGGTCCATTCTGCTGTGTTACGTATTGGCAAATGACCGCACTCAAAGTACACTGGTTATGCTACTCTCTCCAACAAGCACTCCCTGGGCACATGGTAGAAGATGCATCGTCCATCTCTATGTACCGATGTCATCCTCTTGTGGGGCTCAGTGGTGTAGGAGCATGTTCGGTGCCTTGGAGCCCGAAAGCTGTGGGTTCCAATTCACCTCAAGCCGCAATGTAGGGACCCTAAGAAAGTCCTTCACTCGCAAAGTTTTTGCTCATGCACTTCAGCGTGAAACTCCGATTCGCCTCCGAGTAGAATATTGAAGAGATCTGCTATAACAAGCGCTCACGAATACATACATACATACACACATACAGCGATACACTCATACATACACACATCCAGCCAAGGATTCCTTTGTGCTGCCAAGCAAGCCAACCTTGTTGTCCCTATGTTTTGAACTTCCAGTGTTCTTTAACCCTTAACAGCCGAGTAGCATAGTCTTGTCACCTAGACCCTGATGTCTAGCCATTTTTTCCACAAAACAGCCTATAAACAAACAAATTTGAACTTGTGGTATCTCAGTTATTTCTTGGCTTAGAGACATATACATGTATGATGCAACCACAGTTCTTTAGCATTTTATCTCCGATTCCCATTGAATCGTCTAATTTTAGCACAACATTTTTGGGGGTACACTACGTTGCCCAAAAGTCATGGGCGGAGACCTAGGGGGGGACAGGGGGGACGGTCCCCCCAAAGAAAGTGTTGGGGGGGACGGCCCATGCATTTGTCCCCCCCCAATGTTTGAGCGCCAAGACTTTTTTCAGTGGCGAAAATAGAAAATTTCGTCAAATTTTTGGCCGGATGACTAAAAAAAAAAAAAAAGGTCATCAACTTTTTTTGGCGGCGAAAATAGAAATATTCCGTCGAGATTTTGGCCGGATGACTAAAAAAAAAGGTCATCAACTTTTTTTGGCGGCGAAAATAGAAATATTTCGTCGAGATTTTGGCCGGATGACTAAAAAAAAAGGTCATCAAATTTTTTGGGCGGCGAAAATAGAAATATTTCGTCGAGATTTTGGCCGGATGACTAAAAAAAAAGGTCATCAACTTTTTTGACGGCGAAAATAGAAATATTTCGTCGAGATTTTGGCCGGATGAGTAAAAAAATGGTCATCAACTTTTTTTGGCGGCGAAAATAGAAATATTTCGTCGAGATTTTGGCCGGATGACTAAAAAAAAGTCATCAAATTTTTTTGGCGGCGAAAATAGAAATATTTCGTCGAGATTTTGGCTGGATGACTAAAAAAAAAGGTCATCAACTTTTTTGACGGCGAAAATAGAAATATTTCGTCGAGATTTTGGCCGGATGACTAAAAAAAAGTCATCAACTTTTTTGGGCGGCGAAAATAACTTTTTTTCCGAGATTTCACCGGTTGTCAGAAATTTTTCTGAAAATCTCGCGTCTTTCCGTCCCCCCCAATTCTCGGCCCAGGTCTCCGCCTATGCCAAAAGTAGACCACTCCTCAATTTTTTCACTTTTTTGTGTTCAAGCACCTATATGCAGGGCTGAAAGTGGTTCTGAAAAGTTGCCGGGTTTGACTTTGGCGGACGAGCACGCCCTTCACCGGTAAGTTTTTCTGATGACGTTTTTTCAGTCATTTGCCCAAAATTACCCAATATCCTACCATGGTTTACCTAGTTTTGGCACCTGGCGGCCTTTTTGCGACCCTGCTGAGACCCGGCAACAGCAGATCTTGAAAATCGATGCCGGTCGCAGACCCGGACCGACCCGGCTCACTTTCAGCCCTGCCTATATGAAAATATTTTCAGTGACAACATGTTTAGTTTGAGCATGAATGATGTGCAGAAATTAATGCCAGTCAAAACACAAAAACAATTTTGAATATATCTTCATAAATGAGGGAGTTATAAATATTTTAATATTTAGACCCAAGTCGTAAAAGTGAGGGGAATAATAAGGAAATTGAAAAACTGTGAATTTGTGATATCTGTTATTTCCTTTCCTAGAGACATAAAGCAACCACTGTTCTTTTAGCAATGTACCTACTCTTCCCATCTATCCATTCTCTTTTAGCACAAATGTTTCTTGGGGGTTGTAATGGCGCTATAAGAGTGGGTGAATATAGGGAGCTAGAGAGAGATCAACGGAATAAACTGGAATAAACTAAAGTTAAAACCATTAATATTTTACATTAAATGTCTATAGTTAAATCATTACAGGGGTAACCTAAGTTGCCCAAAAGTAGACCCCTTCCCAATTTTTTTCACTTTTTCATCTTCAAGCACCTATATGAAAATATTTTCAGTGACAACATATTTAGTTTGAGCATGAAAAATGTGCAGAAGTTAATGTCAGTCAAAACAAAAAAAAACAATTTTGAATGTATCTTCATAAATGAGGAGTTATAAAAAATTTAGTATATAGACTCAAGTCGTAAAAGTCTGCTCAACAAAAAGGTTGGTCCGTTCACCAAGCACATAAAAAACGATCATCTAAGAGAGATAAAAAATCAAAAAATGGTGCATCATAGGTTGGACGACCACAAGCGTTGGAAAATGGTACAGTTTGAGGAGAAACAGGAAATTCTGATACCTCTTCAGTCCTGTCTATAATTGCCCCAAAGTCAACATTAGTCGATCCAGTTTCACCCTCGCCGAGCGTGTACCGAATTCCATCGGTAAAAACCGTAAAATCCGTGTCAATGTCGGAGTTTCCCTCAGCCAAACCCACCTCAGTGTGATCACTTGAGCCATCTAACAAGTCCTCCTTCTCAGATTCGTCAAAACTGTCAGGATTCGAATTTAATTCATCTTTTAATCGCTTTGTTTTATCGTCGGAAAGACCATGCGGGTCATGCGCTCGCTTCGCCGCCATTTTTACCCATGTAAATATACAGACTGCCTCACTGCTGCTGCTGCTGCTGCTGCTGCTGCTGTACTCGTCTCATATTTATTTCATTTTATTTCAGAAATTTATATAGCGCCTCTTCAAGGTAGGCTACTCAGAAGCGCTCCCGGCCCAGCCACGGCTAAATAAAACAGTTTTTAGGTTCTTAAGGAACAGAGCGGAGTGACCCCTGGGAATTAAGCGCAGTGTAACAGGGAGACCATTCCAAGCTGTAGGACCTGCAACAGAGAATGAACGACACTGTCGGATAGCAGTCCGTGAGCGGGGAACCAGAAGCTCAGCGTGGTTCGCCGATCGAAGGGTCGATCGACGCTGAACTCCCAAGGTGGAACAACAGAATTCTCGAAGGTAGGGTGGAGCTAGTCCTTCAATGCACCGCCTAACCAGCGCACAGACCCTGTATGCAATCCGCTGAGGAGAAGGGAGCCAGTGTAAGGTATCCCGCATATAGGATGAGACATGGCCATATTTTGGGATATGGCCAACAAGTCGCGCCGCAGAGCGGAGGACCCGTTCCAGGCAGCCAATCCGGTCAGCCGGAAGTCCATGATAGAGGGTGCTGCAGTAGTCAAGGCGGGAAACTACGAAAGAGTGAACAAGAGTAGAGGCGGCACTAAAAGACAGAGAGCGGGAGACCACCTTAAGCTGACGTAACTGGTAGTAACAGCTTCGACATAGTAGGTTTATATGCCGAGTGAAAGTTAGCTCTTGGTCTAAAATAACACCAAGGTCCCGGACAAAAGGTGAGAAAGTAGCCTAATCAGAGGAAACTCTAATGCTAAGGCTTTCATGTCAATTTTTGCAAGTTGTTGACGAGTCCCAAACCAGATATATTGCGTCTTGGTAGGGTTCAGTCGCAAACGGTTAGAAGACATCCAGGCTTCCAGGGTTTCCATAGCCCTACAAATTTCTCGAACCGCATCAGTAGCGGCAGATGCTGGGCAGTGAACATATGCCTGGAGGTCATCAGCATAGGATTGACTAAGGATTGAATTTGCCAGTAAGAGTGGTCCAAGGTCTGCAGTGTATATTATATATAATAGGGGGCCTAGGACAGAGCCTTGGGGCAGCCCAAACGGGGCAGGTGCCCATGATGATCTAGTAGCCCCACAAGCGACAGTGTAAGAACGGTCCTTAAGGTAGGAAGTAAGCCAGCTGAGAAAATTTCCTGAGATGCCAAAAGAGATAGAAAGTCTAGTTAAAAGGATATCATGGTCAACCGTGTCGAAAGCTGCGCTCACATCGAACAATGCCAAAAGGGTGACCTGGGAGTTGTCTATGGCCGTATATATATCCGAAAGAAGGCGAAGAAGTAAAGTCTCTGTGGAGTGGTCTTTCCGGAAACCTGATTGAAAAAATGGAAGGAGGTCATTTTTATTAAGGTAATGGGTGAGCTGGGCAGCTACAACTTTTTCAATTATTTTAGACAAAAAAGAAACATTTGCTATGGGCCTAAAGTTAGTTGGATCCGCCATATCCGAACTTTCACTCTTAGGCACTGGAACAACAATTGATCGTTTCTGTGACACAGGAAGCACACCATCACGGAGAGATGTGACTGCTGCTGCTGCCACATAATAATTTTCCGGCTTCTTGGCCATGATGATGGACCGAAGAAGCATGAATATTCATGTGTTTAAGTACAAAATGTCAACTCACCAAAATAAACCCAGATCTTGCCCCAAAAAAACCAGAAACCCAGACGAAGGCCAAAAAACCCAGATCTATTGGAAAAAACCCAGCTGCGGCATCACTGTATATAGTAGACCAGAATCAGTGTTGCCACTGAGGTTTCTGAAATAAACCCAGATTTCCTTCCGAACAAAACCCAGAAAACCCAGACTATTGATATAAGCTATTTTAGACCCCCTTTGTTCAAATTAAGTTGGTTTTTCGCTTGTTCGCATGAGGATTAACAAAATGTTTCTCAAAAGAGTTGAATAAAATGTAATTACAGCTTTAAAAATATCAATTGTCAAAGTTGTCAGAGACTCGGGATCCATAATGACAATATATAGCCTAAGCTTAATCGATATATTTGTGTGCGCATGCGCAGCGGGTCGTGTCTATTATCATCAGAGCTAATAGCAAAACTTTTGACAGAGCTAAACGAGAGTCACGTGAGATGTGGCAGGAGGTAAATCGGCTGCGTGGAGGCGACCGCATGAATACTCCCCACTCGAATTGTAAAGTCACTGCGGAGACACTGAATCAACACTTCTGCTCTATTTCTACAGATGAACATTATGAAATTCCTCAGCTAAAAACAACAGTCATGGACGAAACAAGGGAGTACTGTATGTGGATGCACATACTGTTTACAGGTTGTTAGCATCGACTGGTGCCACAGCTGCGGGTCCTGATGGACTGACAGCATGGATGCTCAATGGAGCGGCACACCTACTTGCTGAGCCTGTCACAGTGCTATTCAACTCGTCGATCCATTATGCATATATTATGTTCCGCCGCAATGGAAAGCAATTAAGTACAATATCACCGGTACCTAAGATCTCTCATCCTATGGAAGCTGTCGATTTTTGCCCGATCTCTGTCACGTCCATTCTATGCCGACTCTTGGAGAAGATAATAGCGCACCGTTTCTTTTATCCTTTTCTGACGGACCCTTGCTCAAACCATCAATTCTCAGATCAGTATGCTTTCCGCCCCACAGGATCTACCACCGCAGCCCTTATATCATTGACTGAGGGTCTTCTGGAGCTTCTCAAAGACAACCTTTACGTTCACTTGATAGCTCTCGACTTCTCTAAAGCTTTTGATATGGTCAGACATGCGTATCTTGCGGAGCAATTGGCCGAACTACCCATTCCGGACTGTGTACACAACTGGATTGTGACCTTCCTCACGAACCGCAGACACGTAACAAAATACAATGGATTGGTCTCGGATGCAGCTGACATCAACGCTAGCATTGTTCAAGGATCTGGTCTGGGTCCTTTGAACTTTCTAACAGCCATATCGAAACTCAAAACAGTACGTCCCCGAAATCGCATGGCCAAATACGCTGACGATACGTATAGCCAGCCTATATATCTTGTGCCACCACTGTCTGCATATTAAAATTGTATTCTTAGTTTAACCCTTTAGAGGGTAGAGGCAATATTATGTTTTCCTACTGGTCGATGTACTTAGAAGGCACTGGAGACGTTCCCGCAAGCATATTATGTTTTAATTCACCATTTGTCACTATGGTATGCAATTATGCATGTATGTATGTATGTACGTATGTACCTGTATATATGTATGTATGTATGTATGTAAACTATGTATGTATGTACGTATGTACCTGTATGTATGTATATATGGTGCATGTATGAATGTATGTGTGTATGCATGCATGTATGTATGCATGTATGTAAGTATGCGTGTATGTATGCATGTATATAGGTATGTATGTATGTATGTATGCACTATATATACATATATATACATACATACACACATACATACATACCATACATACGGGGGAGATACATCGTCTCGCGACGTTCACGCAGATGGTGGATGTGTATCTTCAACTTTCTTGTGGATTGTGCAATTGCCAATTCCCTCGTACTGTACATTAGGTCTGCCACTTAGTACGAAACCGTACTCTATAATTTCCTTTTGTTTTTACTAATGTTTCTTACATGATTGACAACAACACTGCTTTTTGGTTTCACTTGTTTCTAATTCGTTCATTTGGGCTTAGTGGGCAGTGGCGACAATGTTGCCACTACAAGTTTCGGCTTCATGGGCAGTGGCGACAATGTTGCCACTACAGGTTTCGGCTTCATGGGTATAGGACACAATATTGCCATTTTTTAAAAGTCAACTTTTCCACATGAAGAATATATTCCCTCTATATGGTTAGTTAGCAGGCATATAATATGTAATTATTATTGTTGTAACTGTTCAGGGCCATTATGCCCTTTAAAGGGTTAATTGCTATTTTAATATTTGCAAGCAGGGTAATGGATGAGGACATCAATTCCTTCTCTTAGGTCTATTAATGTAATGTAATTAGTAATTTCTATAGCGCCGCTCACAGCCGAAGCCATTCAGTAGCGTTCCCAGTGCGATAACCCTTAGAGAGAAAACTAGGTCTTAAGAAGAGAGAGATGCAGATAACGATCCTGAAAGTAGAGTCCCACGCAGAGTGGAGGGAAGAGAATTCCACAAGGAGGACCCAATGACGGTGAAGGATCGAGTTTGAGCAATGGTGGTCCTAGCTCGTGGAACAAACAAGTCGGCCCTGTCCAGAGAACAGAGAGGTCGATGAGAAGATGCAGAAAGAGAAAAATAATAAAGCTTAGATGGCAAGAGACAATATCTAAGTCTTGGCACAGTAGTGTATACCAAAGGACATGCATTTCTTCACTCTTCTGACAAGTGCTTGCTGGATGAGTGCTTGTGAACAGTAGTACTTGCATGTATAAGGCGGGTGTCGTCTGGGTTGGGAATATTGGAAAGTGGATGGTGAATTATTTCTTACTATTCTTAACTACATGCTGAAAAACACCTACCGATTAAAGTAATAATTTGAAACATTGAGAAAGTCAAAGCCTATTAAAAGATCTTCGTACCAATATTATATCGTCAATCGCGCATTTTATCGGGGTGTGCAAACGCGCGTTTGCTTAACTGAATCCTTCAACCAATAGGCCTAGCTTTATTACACTGATACGCCATAAAAGCAGCTAGGGCCTTTAAAGGAATTTTGAACTCACGGACCCTGCTTTCCCTTCCCATCCTCTATGGTAAATTACTTCAATCGGATGACAATGAACTTTTTTACTAGTTTAACTTCCCATAAGTGGTCTTACAAGTTATAACTGCAAAAACCTTTGAGAAATGCACGTTTTAGAGCTGCACGCTACATGACTGTCAATGGCCACTTCCCTGGTGATTGAGCAGCATCAGCTTGTTACTTAACCCTCATCCGCACAAGGGGGGTCTGGCCAGACCCCCCTTCATATATTTGCTGCATAACTTTTTTAGGAGTGATATTTTCTCAGATTGCTTTTATGACTTTGTTCCTATATTAATGAGCTACAATTAGCACATCTAAACGACCAAATCGATTTAGTGATATGGAAGTTATGAAGATAATTATACTGGCCGAGACTACAATGATGACAGTTTGAACAGTGAGAGCAACAATAAAGAATGTGAATATGAAGTGATTCCAATGCCTAAAGAATAACATTCAGATGTTTCTTATGATGAAGACAATGTTGAAATTGCAGATGGTGATAAACACGATGATGAGACTGGATCTGATAGTGAAGATAATGATGACGAAATTGTTTATACTGATGAAGCTGAGAGACCTAAATACAAGCAAAGATCCGCATAATTTTTGGCGGTCAGATGCAATGCCAATAGGACGTGCTCTGTTGCACAATCAGGGCTTTTTTAACGTGCAGTTCCACACAAAATGTGCAGTTCTAAATGGATTCGTGCAGTTGTAGAAGCACTTCCGTCACGTTCTGTGCAGTTAAAACTTTAAAAATAGGCCATTTCCCTCAGATTGGGAGTAATTTACCATGGAGGACGAGAACGGAGAGAAGAGGATGTGCAGTTCTAAAAATTCCTTAAAAACAGCCATGTGCACAATGCAGTAAAAGAAGATGCAGAATAAAATAATACGGATACATTGAGAATATTCAAGATAGTTTTGACAGTTTTATAACAGCCGAGATGAAAGACATCATCATTCGACTTCGACGTACAAACCCGAAAGCAACAGCTCTTGGACTATGTATGATAAGCTTACGTGCAGGGCTGTTTTTAAGGCACGTTACAAAAGTCCTGCTTACGTGTTTACATTTTAGGTTTAGTCCTATTCCATTATCTGTTATAGACATTTTCTAGAAAACAGTCATTCTGACCCTGATCATAAGAGCATTCAGTACTAATTTTACTAAAATTATGGTTTCTTTATTTTGATTTCCAAATTTTATACATATACTACTATTGCGACGATGAACACATAATTATGACAAACCGTGACAATTAATGTAACTAAACATTTAATTTCAAATTCATCATAAAATTTCAAATTCATCATAAAACTTATTTATATTGCAAAAAGAGACTGATACATTGTTGTTTTGAGTTACTCTGATATCATCTTACAAAATTGGCACATAAAAATTACTATTTCCTATGTAAAACCCACATCGAAAGGGGGATCTGGCCAGACCCCCCCTTGTTCAAATTAATTTGCATTTTAGCTTGTTCGGATGAGGGTTAAATTAACTTACTTACTAACTTTCTAGCTTATAGTTACTAACGTACATAGCCACTCACTTACTTAGTTGGTTACTTACTAGCCAGACAAGCTGACTAATTTGATTATTTACTTTCTAACTTACTTACACATTTGCTTGATAATTTAATATCAACATTGTTAGCAGTGCGCTAACGACCGTTTAGACTTTCATGCTTCTATGCTGATGATGGACTGAGCCGTCGGTACGACGGATCTCACGTCGCGAGTAGTGTTCTAGTCCTGGGTGTTCCCATGTTCAGCGCATTGCTTCCTTGCTTTGCGCCGCTGCCGCTTCTCCTTAAGCTGCGCTATCCTTTGACGTTCGAATTCCTCCACCGCCTCGCTGCATGCACCGCGCCATTCCGAGCGCTCCGCCGCTAGTCCCTCCAGATCAGCAGCTGCCATGCCGCACTTTTTCAGGTTGGACTTCAGATTGTCTTTGTATCGTTTATATTGTCCTCCCTGTGCCCGGGTACCTTGTGCAAGCTGACCGTAAAAGATTGCTTCTATGCTATTCGGCAGGTGGCGATATAATAGTATTTGCAACCAGGAGGTGCATATTGTATAGGTTATCCGGGTAGGCTACATGAATGGAATCGAGATAATTCGTTATTTCGCTAGGAATTTATAAATTATAGCTCTTATTCAACGGGACAACTGTCATAAGATGAGAGTGGATGTCTGTGAATGAGTTATTAGCAGAGGCGTAGCGACCGCCATCCGTACCCTCCGACCGAAGGGGGGCCCCGCAAGGAAGGGGGCCCCTAAATGTGTAAAATATGTAATGTATAACTAAGTATAAGTGACATTTATTGATCCTATTGCACGATCCATATTGATTTTACTGACAATGTCGTGAAGTAAATACGGAGTAAACGCATACTGCAGGCCTATGTATACGTAATATACATGTACATGAGCCCTGCATAGACCTGTTGTATGAAGTAAATACTGTTTCCAGTTTCTACATTGTAGGGGGCCCCGCTGCCCGGACATAATTATTATGTTCGGAGGGGGCCACGTTCTTTGTTGCTACGGCCCTGGTTATTAGGAAGGGGAGCGAAGCGTCAAGGGGTTCTTGGGGGAGGTCGTTCCAGGTCGAAGATCAGGGTGCAAGATTCCCTGGCGGACAAAGGAGAAAAATTAATAGTCAGGGTCATTTTGGGAGGAGTATAGACTCATAAGGAGAGTTTCATAAAGACGAGAACGAAATTCAATTTGGGAAACGATAATTGACAGTATACCTTTTCACGCGAGGTGTCTCCGAACGACGTATGGGGACCCCGTCACTGCTCGCACTTTGGCAATGCCAGTCCCAAGTCTGCATGGTAGAGGAGGGTGGCACTAATGACGTTAGTCATCGCAGTGTAGTTAAACGGACACTGCTGCTAATACTGCCAGTTATTGGAATTTATTCAATCATCTTTTATTGTAGTACATGATCTTTTAACTAAGCTATTTGATTTCGGTGATCTTTAAGAAATAAGAAATAATTCCTGTATGAAATTTGCTTATTCTCCAGTGTAAGCTTATATATGTATACGCTTTATAATAAGAGGACGGGGTTGCTGATGTGGCGCATATAGCTACCAGTAAAAATTATGAGAAGGGTATTTAATTTCCGAGTCCAATGGAAATAGTCGCAAAATGCATAGAATAAAGACTTTGCAGATTCTTTAATTGTGGTTTGAACGCATCAACAGTTCCGAAATATATACGCTCATGGACTAAGGTTTAGTCCGTTGTTATAATCCTTCCATGATTGCCCCGAATTTGATTTTGCAGGAACCTTTAATCTAGAATAAGTACAGGGAGATTTTGCAATGCATTTAAACTTGACCACTATAGTTCGGCTGTGTCTGCAATCAGAAGAATGGAGAAAGGAATCATTGAAAATGTAAATGCAAATGTTTTCTGTAAAGCCACCGTAGCGCATCTACCCTGCAGATTATTTTTCGATGGCTTTGTTAATTATTGAGAAATTTCTCGCAGCTGTTTGATAATTCGGTATTTGCTGCTAAATGACGATATTTCACGTAGCAAAACGATTTTCATCGCCCAATGTATTACCCAGAATTTAGACACCTTTATATTGTTTATTTTAAAATGTATATATGTATACAATGCAATTGTTCATTGAATGACAGGTCGCTAAATCCTTTGGAATTTGTTGGTTAGTTGGTGTTAATGACACAGTGCAATCACAACGATGATAACAATCGCCCTCCTCAGTTCTTCAACTATGGTCTGGCACCAAGGGCGGATCCAGGGGGGGGCCAATCCGGCCATGGCCCCCCCATTTCAAAAATTTCTTTTTTTTGACCAGCTATTTTGCTCGGAAAGTAGACGTGGCCCCCAAAAAGTAGTTCCATGGGACTTTGGCCCCCCTTCGAAAATTTCTGTATCCGCCCTTGTCTGGCACTACCACAGGTTGTGAGATGGCACAGTTCTCAGCAGCATGTGTGAGTGTATACGGGCATGGTGCGGAGCACGGTGGTGTAGTAGGCATGTTCGTCGCCTTGCAGCCGAAGGGTCGCAGGTCGAATCCACCCCAAGTCGCCGCGTATAAGGACCTTGGGCAAGTCCTTCACTCGCAATTGCTCAGTACTTCGGCGTG